>BQKZ01008020.1:20582-36892 GCA_036244855.1 Temnopleurus reevesii | reverse complement strand
AATAAAGGAATAAAGAAAGCGATTGAGGTCTTCCTCTACACCACAACCCTACATTTGACGCACTGCTGCTTCCTTGAGAGAAATATTCAATAGCGCTGATAGACATGGTATGCTGATCAAGAGAATGCTAAAGTTCTCCTCCCCAAATTTTTATACAAGTTTGTTCCAACAGCCTGTGAAAGGAACAAAGTTACTAAATTTAGATAACGAGACAATCTCATGGGTCTTTTTAATAGGCAAATTGTATCTCTAGAGAAATGCTGTATTTTCTTTATGGTTTTATCAGCTTCATAGTTTATCATTTTTATTATCTATTGAAATAAAGATTTCAAAGAATAAAAACGATATCGATCTGCAAGATGACATTATATATACCATTGATCTTAACATAAACACATAAACAGTCATCTACATATAATGTGACAGAGAACCATGGTGGAAAATTAGGGCCTGTCAAAAATATAATTCTACATCAGTTTATATCTTAGCAGTTCTGTAACGTGATTTTTTTATGGAGACCATGAATCTACTTACTCTAAAAGGCCATCAGCAAGACTGTTGATCTTGTCGGTGACCTTGGCGAAGAGACCAAAGACACGGAGCTCCTCGCAGGCGACGGAGAGCCAGAGGGGATTCTGGGAAGATTCTTTGGAAAGTAGATCAGCCATCTGGTCCTCCCCGAGCTTCTTATTGTACTTGCCAAGCATCTCAGTGACGATTTGCTGCAAGAAATTATGGAAATATTTATAGTGGTAAAAAGTAGAGTCACGTTTAAATGCATGTAATGTTAAGAATAAAACATTTGATTCCTTGGATTGAAGACTAGCCATCTGGTCCTCTCCTTGCTTCTTGTTATACTTGCCAAGCATCTCAGTGACAATTTGCTGGAAGGGATGAGAATGATATTTACAGGGGTAAAGAGAGTATAATCCTTTTAGATAGTCTATGGCATTAAAGAGAAGATTTCTTGGACAGAAGACTAGCCATCTGATCCTCTCCAAACTTCTTGTTATACTTGTCTTTCATCTATAAAAGTAGCCATTATTATTACTATTATTATTATCATACCTGTCTGGCAGACTTATCAAGGGGTGTTCTCATGTGGTTTGATGGCCCTCTTGTGCAGCTCCTTGTGAGGGGGTGTGTCTCTGATCATTGCAAGGGTAATAAGTCACACATTCTATTATCATTATCATCATCAAAATATAAGTTAAAAGTTGCAACTGCAACTATTTGGACTGAGTTTCTTTGTTAGAATCTCTATACATACCTGTCGGGCGGACATATCGAGGGGTGTGACGATGATCTCATGTGGCTTGATGGCCCTCTCGTGAAGCTCCTTGTGAGGGGGCGTGTCATCGATCATAGCGAGGATGACCCGAACCTGAGGGGCTAGCTTTCTCGGTAGCCAACTCAGGACAGAGGTAGACTTGTCATCATCAAACTAGGTGAAAAGAAAAAAAGGGGCACATAATTTATATTCTCATGGATGTACAGGGCACAGTGAATACATTACATAATCACAAATCCATACCGACAGTAATGAACTCATTTATATTGTACAGTCCAACCTTGTAATAAAAGGCACTGATATAATGAGATCTCGGTTTAACAAGATAATTTCTCTGGTCCCATGGACCTCGTTATAACAAGGTTTTACTTTTTGGTTTTTAACCCCCTGCACCTCCTAACAGTCCAACTAAATAGATAATGCATTACAAATGGTGTGTTATTAATATTATCATCATTATTACTCACATTGAATTTTCAGAAAAATCTGATGTCATAAATATAATAGTTAAGTCCATGTATACCCAAAGATCTTTGATGAACTTTCATTATATCGTTAGATCTGAAAAGGTCTAACAATATACTTTCGTACTGTATGTGTATATCAATAAAAACTCCTATAAACAATATGTAACTTTGTCATTCGCTGTTTTTGCTGTTTTAAAACATATTCAAACCATGTGGAATCTCTACCGGGTCTCGTTTTACCTGATACCTGATCAAATATATTTTAGAACGACTGGCGTCTTGTTTTTTTTTTAATACTCCACAAGCAAGCTAACAACATGCCCCCATCGTTTGAGTAATATATGTCTGTATATCTATAGGCAAGTCACAGTTGGATGGTGGATAAAAGTTCATAAAAAGATTATGAAATATCAGAATCTATATCCTGTATACCTGATTAAGGGCATCAATGATGACAATTACTGGTTGTGTCTTTGGGTTTGCTAATACTCCACATGCAAGCTGACAGCATGCCTCAAGATTCTTTGGGACTGTAGATTCCTGCAAAGAATTACAACAAAATAAACAATAATAATAATAATAATAATAATTATAACATTTATATGGCGCTTTATACTGGCGTTTCTAAGCGCCTTGCTATTGGTGAACTAAATCCTTAACAGACAAATTAATTTAAATCAAATCAAATTAAAAGAGAAGAAGAAAAATGAAAAAAAAAATGAAAAAATAAACAAAAATAAACAAAAAACAATAAAACGTCAATATCTAGTAATCAGAAAAACAAATCTTTAATAAAACTAAAGATTATGTTTAAAGAGAGCAAATATTACTACGAAGCGATAGAAAAAGAGGGCCTGGGAAAAGATCAAATATGGAGGAACAAAAGGAAATAGAAACATTGCGAGCAAAAAAAAATAGAATTCATATAAATGTGCCCTATGCTGTAACCTGGTATAACAGACTAAAATCAAATGCATTGTGGTTTAAAGGTATAGATTCGTAATGACCGGGATGCAGAAAGTAATGTTTAACGAGCTGATGTATTCACAAGTTGCTTTACATGCCTAAATATATCTGTGTAGGATATTAGGAGTACATTTTTGCTCGTATTCTGTGTATTTTACGTCGAACACTTCAATCAGCCATTATTCCTACGGTGTGCTAAGTGCTTTTGCACAGGGGGGCGTCGGCCTGAAATGGGCGGTGCGATCAGTGGTATTGTCTGCGGTGTGTGAGTTCGCGTCATTTCGTACGTGAAGCATGTTACGACCCCAGCATGACTTTTTATTTTGCGATAATTAAGCCATTTCTACGTTGATTTCATTCACACAAACTATGAACATGCTCTAATTTACTACTGAAAAAATGCATTATGGTAATAATTTTACTGCAGCTCGCAAACTAGTTAAAGTATTCCCGCATAGAATGACGCCATCTCTCGTTGAAAGTGCTGCCCCGCTGCAGCTACCAACGAGCCAATTGGAGAAATGCCGTGATCGTGACGTCATCGTATTGCATTAGCTAGCTGCGTGTACCGCAGCCATAAAGCTTATATGGACTTGCTGTGTATTAACTCTTGCATATTCTTTGCTTGTTCCACCCCAATAATCAGAAAAGTTTAGTAAAATCCGAGCACTGTGATATTCTGTTTTTAAATGGAAATTATATTTGACAGATAAAACGTTTTCCCCCTTTTTTGATCATCAGAAAACTAGCCGTACACATTGCAATGTGTGATTACCATCCTGTTGAGCAGATCCAGTTGCGTTTATGACTATGTGAACGCAAACTATCAATTGAGTCAATCTCAATTCAGGTATACATGTATTAGATTTAATATTGAACTAGGACTGAATCATCACTAAATTACCATGATTACTATTCGTCTATTAATGAAAACAGTGAAACATTTTGTTAAAAACTAACAACTTATATTACTCTAGCAGTCGGACGCAGGGTCACTATTTCATGTTTTCCCCTTGCAGTGACAATTCACTGCCAGCGCGCACTGGCAAAATTAGACAGAAAAATCTGACTCTCGGAGGGTTTTTTTAAGGATTTCTGACTTTTGGTGGTGCCCCCTCCAGAGATGCGTAGCCAGTCGATAGCCTCAGCGGAGCAAATCCTGATCGAAATAGACCCGTTTTATCGGTCTATGGCAAAATGAACTCAAAGTCGGGTAAACATTTTCAAAGCTGTTCAATTCTCTTGAGTTCATATCATGCAAGTAATGAATAAGCTACCCTTTTCCTGATTCAGAGACATTCAAAATATATTACTTGTATAACAATTCCTACACATGATTCAGATGTACTTTGAAAAAGAAAATGCCAGTCTGCCAGTCGCAGTCACTCTCTCCCGGCCGATCCACACCCCTCAGACCCCGGTGTGCTGGGGTCTCTGGCCGGGTGGTGGATCGAAGAAGGCTCGTGGCAGCTGCTCGTGCGCCCCGCTCCGTATAAAATCAGCTGCAGTATTCTCTGTTATTGCTCAAGACTTATATCGCTGCCAATGTAAGAATCTTCACAGTAATCGTCCGAAATTGAACTACATTCCATAATCATATCCTTGATGTTTTGGCTTGAAGAATTGTGGATCATTTTGTCAGAAGAACTGTCTGCTTGTGTGTGTTGTATTGCACTAACTGAATGCAAATCGCTGTGCAGTGAAATGCTGATCAATATGTCACATCGCTTAGTGAGAAGGACGAACGTCCCCAATCACTTGACTATAAACAACTAAATATGTGTCTTTCAAAGTGCCCTGTCGCCTTTGTGAATTTATATATGGATTCTAAAATGCTTTAGATGGAATCTAGGACTCTTCTCCCATATAATGAGGTATAATATGATTGGTTTTTGCATCTTTTAAATTTCTATTCGGGTCTAGGCTTTTCTTGGTATGGCAATTGATGAACAGCTGCATCGTCGTCGCTTTCCTCTGCATTTTCATCATATTCCCCGATTTTGCCATGATTAATCTCGCTGTCCGTGTACTGCGTGTCAGTACTTGGTTCATACTGTTCTTCCTCCTAATCACATTCCATAACAATATAAGGTCTTCAAAATCATTCTCTGCCATTTTGTACTTTCACGTTGCAATTGATAGAGCTGGATATGAGAAAGCGTTCGATGTAGCTACGTGCATAGAATACGTGTGCAAAATTGAGCTTTGCACGCACAGCAGACGCCGCGCATCCGGGCTCTGAAAAGTAGCATGCAATACAATGACGTATTTTCTCCGCCGGGGTCAAAATGAATTTTTACGGTGGTTCATTCTCGCAGCAGTGTATATAAGTGTGCTAAAAGGCGTTTATCTCTTTTTTTGCATTTCAAAATAGTTTTAAACAACTTTAAATGTATTCTATAGTACTTCCTTGATTTAATGAGGTATAATTTTCCTAATTTACGCACATTTTTAAGTTCTATGCCAGTCTACTTTAAATATCTGAAGCGCCCTCTTCCCAAAACTGGTCTATCGCTTTAATAATTCCATTTCTTCTCTTTATATTATATGACAACACATTGGAAACCCTATAGCACTGTACCCAGAATTGCCAACCATTCTGGAATATGCACGAGGTGCATTTTCTTAGCAATTCAAGTCTTTCAATACAAGTGAATGGCTGAGAGTATGATTATTGTTGTCATGTTTGCTCTAACTTTTCCTACGTCGTGGAGGAGCCGTTATGACTCTCGCCTTTTGGGTCGTACATGTAGGTTCGAGTCCCACCCATGGCGTTAATTTCCTTCAGCAAGAAATTCATCCACATTGTGCGGCACTCAACCCAGGTGAGGTGAATGGGTACCTAGTAGGAATATTTATTCCTTGAAACGCCAAGTACGCTGCATGGTGGCTGCCGGGCTAAAGCCAGGGCAATAATGCTGCAATTGTAGAGCGCTTAGAGAATTCTTCATACATGTAAAGAGTTGATAAGCGCTATATAAAAGCCGTTCATTATTATTATTATTACGCTACTGCTATTTTAACATTTCAATTTTGACCTGATGCATATTCCGTAACTGTTGGCAACTCTGCTGTACCCTAGGGTACAACTTGCTAAATAACAAAAATGGAACTGTTTCATAAGTCTGGTTGACTAATAATATTATGCACCATTGATATTGCGAGTACATGTTCTGTAGAAAATGGAGATGGGCAGTAAGAGATGGAGATTGGGCAGTGGAAGAACATTGTTTGCTTAGTCTGGATTGAGAGCACTTTATTCAATGGAACGCTCTATTTACATTGCCATTATACTCTCGCTCCCTCACTCAGCATTCACAATGTCTGATGTGTCTGGTGTTGCTAGGAGACCAGCCAAGCCAAGGACAAATGGACATAAAAACATTGTGAGGGTGAGAGAGGAAATTCCTTTCACTGGTGGTAATATTGAGAATATGTTCTCCATTATACCAGACTTAAACTTTGTAATATATAAAGAACTTAAGTTCATGTAAACATCTGTCTAAAATGACCAGCTCTCTATAGTGGCTACCTATATTGCTATCTTAAAATTAAGAAAATATGTGTTTTAGTCCAGTTTTTCGACCAATTAAATTTTGTTCAGTGTGTCTTAATTTGTATTTGTAATGAAATATTTCATGTACTCAATTATTCAATTATTTGATTTTAATGTTACTACTATTCAAATTTTATATATTACCTTGCATTTGTATTGTTAATAGTTTTATGTGTTTTTACATGATTGAGCTAAATGAAAAGAACCTTGAATTTTTAATCTTGAAAAAACAACCACTAACACCAAAGAGTTCTTCTTTATTTTTTCCATTGGGGTAGGGAAATATTATGGTTCATCTGGGTAATTTGAAGATACCATGAATGGTTATTTTTCACAAGACTACTCACATTGAATGCCTTTAGTTCCTTGAGTAACCGTTTGAGACAAAGTTCCAGGTCTGTCGATCCCGGGATAGCTCCAACAAAATGATAGAAAACATGCCAACCAGTATCCCCTCCACTGTAATATAAAACAAAAGGAAAAAAAAGATTAGCTTCTACATGCTCCTCAGTGATCATCTACACCCATCCCGATCCAAGTTACAATTTTCCCCTTGAAAATTAAAGGAAAATCACTTTTTAGAAGCACAATCATGCATGAAATCAAAGCTCATGAAAAACATCAATTTCTAGGTGAAAACATAAAATCATGAATGGAAAAATCATACTTGAAAAGTATATAAAAGACTTACATTTCGGGGGGGGGGGAGGAGATAAAGTTAGTAAATCACAATGTGCACTAATCCTAAACAAATACAAAAAACCTGCAAAATAGGCACCATTAATTTTTGATAATGCATTCAAGTACAGGGTAAGAATGCAGAATTGGATAAGCTGTAAAATGGCAAGGTGGTAAAAGACTTGCAAGAAATACACTAAAAAGTGGAACTTATTACCTCACCAAGGAAAATTACAAAGGTATAGCTACGCAAAAAGTACATGCAAAAGGCAGAGAACCTAAGGAAATGTCTGACTATTATATTCTGAGTGTTCATTCATTCATTTTATTTCTTTTTACAAGGACTACTTCTTACCCAGGTATGCGTTTATTCAATGCCATTGTCTGTGCGACGTCAGCTGTACGAGCCATGATGGATGACTTTCCGCACCCCGCCCCTCCACTCATCACCAGCGCCCTGCATTCTGACGTGTCTGTAACGTACGTCTGGATTTGTTCGAGGATTTCGTTACGACCGAGCACAGAGCCACCACGACTCTTTAGGAATGACTGCACAGATGAAATTAATTTAGAATTTTATTTTAAATACCGAGAAAAACGTTCAGGCAAAACACTTATCTTTTCTAATGTTATCTAAGGGCTTCACCTATAAAGGAAATTGTTAAACAAACATTAATAATTCTGTTGCAAAAAAACCCCAGACAGAACAAAACAAACAAAATTATTGTACTTCCTCAAACAGAAATATTCATCATATCAGAAATTTGAAAGCAAATTGACCAATAACTGAGCTGAAACAAATGTAATTTCATAAATGAGGAGACAGCAACAAAAGACTTTCACTCCATTATTTATTAGAGGGATATACTGTATAGCAGAACATTTTCGCAACTTTCCCGGTGAAATTGCTGACCGTGAATTTTGGACCTGCAAAAATAGTCCTTGAAACTTGTATGAAAAGTTAACATACGCAGTATTTCACACAGTGCATTTTGAAGTAGCACCATAGAGCTATCAATGTTACATTCACGTGTATATTTGTGTTTCTCATCCTTATCTCTGGATTATTCAATCATTCTTTATAATTTTTCGGCATTTAAAAGCATTCTTTTGTAGCAGTAATCTCTTTCTGTTTCCTGAAAAATCTTTATTAGTTAGGTTGGTAGATTATAGTTTTCTTTATGGATTATATCCGCGAATTCAATACCTCGTGAAAATATTCATGGACTAACCAACCGCGAAAAATTAACACACCCATGATGTCTATCATATGGAGCCAGCGAACCATTGCCATGCTAGTCTCGCTCATGGTTCATCAAAACAAACTCAACTAGATGAATCCTCGACCGCGCACGGTCGAAATCTATGCCTTCGCCATCACGCAATCAGAAAGATATGTACGGCCTGTTTGTTCCATGCCATCAGAAATCAAACACATTCTGAACTTATTGCGGTAACAAGCTATTTTGGGTGAATTTTTACAAGTTTTTTTGTCCTGTGACCTTCGACCTTTGGCTCACTGAACCCAAAATCTAATTAGTTCATCCTCACGTGCTTATACATACTTGAGCCAAGTTTGGTCAAAATCTGTACAGCAGTTCTGAACTTATTGTGGTAACAAACTATTTTGGGTGATATTTTACAAGTTTTTTAGCCCTGTGACCTTTGACCCATTGAACCCAAAATTGAACCCAAGGATTTAATCTCTTGCCTATGTAGGGAGGATCAGACAATGGGGGTTGTAGTTCAAAAGTTGCAATTAATCGCAAGTTGCACTTGATCGGAACACGCCAAATCAAAATCATTGATTCAAGCGCGTCTTGTTAAATGCACATACCAAGCGCGAAGGAAAATGCGCGCAATTTGCAAAATTGCAGTTGATTTTGAGCAACACCCCCTACGATACATATCCTTGTCTGTCTATTTCTATTAACATTTTGCACCCAAGACGACCTAGCTAACTGAACCCAAAGTGCCAATTATTTCCTCCATATTTCATGACCAATGATTAGCTATTGTGCACAGAACACATTTTACTGTTTACTACTCATACCCTTATCTCTATCCTCATTCTGGTGTAAAAAAAGAAATTCATTGGGCAAAGGGCAATTAGCCCCCTAAACCTCAGAAATATATGTAGCCCCCATGAGCTTCAAAATAGTCAATGCAAAATGTAGAACAGGGGCTACAATTCAGGAGGAAAATGAAGAAAAAAGGACATCGAAGATGAAAAATAATTTCTCCCCTGCCTTATGCAAGTTAAAGGTAGAAAACTACATTTGCACACATTAAGGTTATGCTTACAACTTATTGTGTACGTCAGATGTGCCAAAATAATAACCTCTATGAAGTATTTTGGTCGAATGTAGGCCAGAATATTTAATTCAAATAAAAATCTATTCTATCATAATTCATCTTGTCACCAACCGTATCGCGATACTCCTAGCGTATTACGGTACCACACACACACACACACACACACACAAAACATAAGAGCACATACAGTGTGCACTTCAATACGCTGCCACACCATGCGGAATACGCACTGAGAGAGACTCTTGCGCTATTGGTCGACGAGAGGTTAACGGCTGTTTTGAATTTTGAATGAACGGTCCATTAGTTTGAGGCCCGAATAGAAGAATTACTATTGGAATAACTATAAATGCGCCTATCTTGGCCAATCTTTGTGTTCTAACATTTAGTACTCTTAAACATAACACAACAGTCTTGGAAAGACAAATTTTAAGCTGCAAAAGAAGTATTCTACCTTTAAAGATTGGTATTTATATTTATCTTAAAATACTTACTTCATGAGCTTCTTTGGTTGACTGATAAGGATCCAGAGTGGTCTCTAACAAAGGGTACTGCTCCTCAATTCTTTTTTGGAAGAAAGCATATACCTGTAAAACAAAAAGAGTGAAATGAAACAAAAAGCATTAGTTCGAGTCCCTGAACAGGATTCTAATATAAACTCTTTCATTAATGTTCTATCCTCAGTTGATTTGGATAATGTGTAATCTGTGTGATAAAATCCTGAGTGGTCTCTAGGAGAGGGCACTGCTTCTCAATTCTTTGTTGGAAGAAAGCATATACATGTACCTGTAAAACAAAAAGAGTGAAATGAAACAATAAACATTACTCTGAGTCCTAGTATGAGATTCTAATACATGTACAGGTATAAACTTTTTTTAAATCAATTTTATTTCCTCAGTCGATTTTGATGTGTTATCTGTGTGATAATGATCTAGAGTGGTCTCTGGAAGGGGGTACTGCTCCTCAATTCTCTACTGGAAGAAAGTATACACCTATACAACAAAAGGAGTGAAGAGAACAATAAACATTAGTTTGAGTCCTAGTATGTGGAAGTGAACGAGCCGTTTATTTGCTTCTATTTCCTTAACGGTGTCCCATATGACATATCTAATTTTTCCATCTATTTAAGATTTTAAAAAATCATTGCTCCTAATAATTGCAGTGTTTTATTGACCTACTCAATTGTTTTGTATGGAGATATGAGAGATCTCACATCAGATCATTATCTGGGGCCGATTACTCGAAATGGTCTTAGCTATCCTCTTCTTGCTAAGACATCTTGACTTATTGTGCCACCCTCGTAACATAGACATTCGCGTCAATACATCTATGTTAAGAGGGCGGCACAAGAACTTAAGACGCCTTAGCATGAAGGGGATAGCTAAGACTATTTCGTGCAATTGGCCCCTGGTCACCAGGATGGAAAATGATGTATTTTTCAAATCATACAGGATATTTTCAGTATGAAATGCCCCTTTTGCAATCTTAGACCTTTTTAGGCCATCTGTCTGCCTGCCTTTTGTCAAATGATCAGACATCATCATCTTGAGAAACCATATTTTTACTCACATTCTTAGCAAAGTTGTCTTGAAGTCCGTTCAGCTCCACCTTTCCATCGTCATCTACCCCAGCGTACTCCACATCATACCAGTGTACACGCGTTCCCTGAAGAAAAGAACACATTTTTAGATTTAAAGCAGACATTGATTGGGAAAATTAAAATATCTATGGAGAGCTAAGAGGTGATGTAACATGACTGGATATCTGTAGAACGCTATATCGTTACCTAAAAATAATGATCGAGTTTGACAAAAAAATGACCTTTTCCAACTTAACATGTTTGGTGAGAAATCAGTACTACATGTATGTTTGAAGCAAATACAATTTCATTATATGATTTATATATTAACCATAGTCGAAGCAGATACGATTTCGTTACATGATTTATATATATGATTTATATATCAAACAGATCAAAACAACAATAAGAGACATAGTATTTACATAATATTATTTTTCTATCAATATCTACTCTCTTATTTTATGGAGTGTGAAAAGTTTCTATGGTCTCTCATACCAGACGGAATTTAAGGACCTTTTTTCATGATACCAGGGTATCTTTTTTTTTTTTTTTTTTATCTTGACCAGACTTCAAGAAACCGTTCCCCAGCAATTTGATGTTTACCATTACTACTTACTAATCTGTTTTTGAGCATCTGTTTTAGGATCTCCATCTTGTGAGAAGCAACAGAATTTGAGGACCTTTTTTCATGATAGCAGGATATTTCTTTCTTTTTTTCCTCTTGACCAGACTTCATGAAACCTTTCCCCATCGATTTTATACTAACCATTTCCAGTACTTACCAATCTATTCTTGGGCATCTGTTTTAGGATCTCCATCTTGTGAGAAGCAACAGAATTTGAGGACATTTTTACATGATACCAGGATATTTCTTTCTTTTTTTTCCTCTTGACCAGACTTCATGAAACCTTTCCCCATCGATTTTATACTAACCTATTCCAGTACTTACCAATCTACTCTTGGGCATTTGTTTTAGGATCTCCATCTTGTGAGGAGCAACAGAATTTGAGGACATTTTTTTAATGACACCCAGGGTATTTTTTCCTTTTAATCCTCGTAAACAGACTTCATCAAACCGTAACCCGTCTATATGATGTAATACCATTTCTAGTACTTACCAATCTGTTCTTGAGCATCTGTTTTCGGATTTCCATCTTGTGAGAAGCAACAGAATTTGAGGACCTTTTTTCATGATACCAGGATATTTCTTTCTTTTTTTCCTCTTGAACAGATTTCATCAAACCTTAACCCTTGAATGTGATGTTACCATTTTTAGTACTTACCAATCTGTTCTTGAGCATCTGTTTTAGAATCTCCATTTTGTGAGGAGCGACAGGATTGGGGTCGACAAACTCATCCTTGAACTCTTCTGGAAGTGTTGCTAAGAAGCTTTGGTCCCGGATCATGAAAAAGGCTGTGGGATGTAAAAAGATGACATAGAAGGGTCATCAGTATCACAAAACCTCACAATTAGCATCTTTGTCATGATTCTTATCATCATTGTCATCACTGTCTTCATCATTGTCATCACTATCATCAGTACCACCACCACCACCATCGTCATTCACATCACCACCACCATATTCATCATCATCATCATCATCATCATCAACATCATCATCATTATCATCATCATCATCATCATCATCACCATCATCATTATCATCACAATATTCGTCGTCGTCGTCATCATCATCATCATCATCACCATAATCATCGTCATCATCATCATCATCACCACCACTAAAATCATCACCACCACCATCATGATCATCTTCATCGTCATCCTCATCCTTACTCTCATCATCAACATCATCCCATCATCATCACCACCATAACCACTAACACCATTGTCACTCACATCATCACCACCACCACTACATTCATCATCATCATCATCATCATTATTATTATCCTCATCAAAACGGCCATCATCACCATCATCTACATCACCACTATAATCATCATCTGCATCATCATCACTATGACCACTATCATCATCATCATCATCATCATCATCATCATCATCATCATCATCACCACCACTACAAACATCATCATCACCATCACCACCATCATCATTTCTCATCATCATCCATCATCATTGCCACCACCAACACCATCTTTAATCACGGTCATTATCGTCACCATCACCATCACCATCACCAAAACCATAACCAATTTCATCATCATCATCATCATTATCATCACAACCTCTACCCCACCACCACCATCACTATCATCACCATCATCTTACAGTTTGGGTTGTCTATCCTGTAAGCACCATGAAGAATTTCCATCTCTGTAACGGACAGACCGTGCACCCATCGGTATTCCCTAGAAAGAGCCTCTGGCACATCCTGGGCTGTCGGAATCCAACCACATCGCTCGCTACAAGAAAAATGGAGAAATATCTGAAGGTGAGTGAATCATTCAACTAAATGTGGACATGTGTGAACAGAAGGGCACTTTAAAACTTGGATATCAACTCCATACAGATAATAAATTATAGCACATGTACATGCAGCTTTTAACTTTGCACTGAATTCGTTGAACTGGCTAGGCTTGATTGTCACCGCTTTTGCAAAGTCATATTCATCTCAGTTTAATCCATTTTTTAATTAACTGAATTGTTTCCATAATAGCATTATAAGCACCATGCTCATGACCAATGAAAAATTACAGTAATAACTATTACATGAACAGACCCCAAGTATTGAAATTTAGTAAATTTTAGTTCCGCTGACCTTCATTGAATTTTGGCCTTTATTTTTAAGCTTTGTTCATAGATGTGTGTGAAATTTATTCAGCAGTATCTATATTAAATTCTGCGGAACTAAAATGTAAATGTACAAGTTTGATTAAAAACATTAAACACATTGTAACAAAATCAGAGCTCAATTTGAAATATGATTTTGTACATGCACTCGTATGTGAAGGTTGAACCTGAGTGACATTTGACAGTAAACCGTGTACAATGTTCAAATGTAATTGAAGAGAGTCACTATACTAACGTTCTACGTTTGTACATCGTGAGACAACTGATCAACTCTCTTCAATTATTCTTTACCACGATGAACCTCTTTGAAACCATAATGTTCAATGTGTTAACATACGACTGAGAGCAAATAATAATGTGAAATATTGAATACCTTGTGAGATTGAGGAAGAAAGGCATAATGTTGTCCTGATAGCATCTGTCTATCTCCCCAAGGCATGTCCTCAGAGTCTCCTCTGATGTCGTATCTTTTGGAACACCCTGTAATTAAAAAAGAGAAAATAGTAATAAAAATTGAGAAATCTAAATAGAAAAAGAGGAAATTCCAAGAAAAAATGTATCTTTCCTCATAAATGGATGGCAAGGCATGTCAAATACAACTAAAACAGTAATATATTCTATGTTCATTCTATGTTGCAGCTTTATAATATAAGAATGTTTGTCAATTTATTCATTCTTTGTAGATTTATGTTTTATCTGATTTTACCATCAATTATCTTTTTCCTGTTTTTTGTCCGCAGTGTTTCCTCTCATGTCTTATTTTGGAGCACCCTTTACTTGAAAGAAAGAGTTCAAAATGAAAATCAGAAATTTCAGAAATTGGAAATCCAGAAAAATATTATCCTCTATCACAAATCGATGATACATAATATCACGACAAGAACCATCAATACCATCAGTACATTACCGGTCGGCCTCCCATAACAGCATTCCCTTTTGGCTGTTACCACATCAATCAGTTTATAACTACTCTGTTACATATTTTACTCTTTAAGTTTTAGTGTTTTTATGTTGTTTGTGAAATAAATGGATGAACTAAACTGAACTGAACATTACCACTGCTGCACTTCCTAGCTTGAGAGCAATGCAGTTCTATCTGTACAGATACAGAATCTATTCCATTCTTTACAGATTTAAAGTTTCCATTCTTTACAAATTTAATGTTTCATTTGATTGTACTATTATGTATTCCTTCCTACTTTTCTCCATTTTCTCTCTCGGGGGATTTTCCTTTCAAGTGATGTACAGGTGTACGTGTACAGTGGGTGACTNTGTACTATTATGTATTCCTTCCTACTTTTCTCCATTTTCTCTCTCGGGGGATTTTCCTTTCAAGTGATGTACAGGTGTACGTGTACAGTGGGTGACTCCAAGTACGGTGTTGAACACTGGTGTTGAACGCTGGTGTTGGTGTTGCAGCAAAACCAACACCATCCTCAAAACCAAACTTGAAGACTGTCGGTGTTTGGGGTAGACTTCGCAAGATTCTGACGTATTTCCGGTCGTTTCTGTATCACTTCAATCTGTAAATTGACCAATGGTGTTGGAGCTTTTTGCTCTCTCAACACCAACACCAACACCGAACACCGTACTTGAAGTCACCCAGTATGATTTCTTGCAACAAGCGTGTAACATAAAGCTATGCACAACATGCAAATGTATCATACATATTGTAGATCAATGCAAAACTGGTACAATTCCACCCTGGCATTTGGTAATTTGCCAACAACACGTTCTGTGTTTTGGTTCAATAACTTTTGAAGAACATGTACATGTAATGGTCCCAAAAATAAACCAGATGCATGTGCAGAAAGAAAAAAATTCTACGCCTACATTTGACAATAAATCCGGGGGTGTGATTACATACGTGTACAAGTTTTGCTTTTTCCTGCACATCCCTCCATTTCGAAATCATTATGCTTGGTTATTTGAATCAACTCAGATTAATTTGTACATGTGATTAATTATCCTGTAAATATTTGTATACAATTTTCCTTTGTACCTTTTGTTTAATTTATGTTTACTCGAAATTGTTCACACTTATTTTTTGTTATTGTTTACACTTATTTTTTGTTATTGTTTGTTATCAAAATGGAAATAAATAAATCAAATCAAATTTTCATTCTGTCACCATTTCGCCCTGGACGCAGAGAATTTGTTGTAATGAAAATAAATTGTTAAATTGGAAACACAGACGTCATTGGAAAATCACTATTTTCCTTTTCATACACTTTACAGTGTACATAACATTTAATTGGAGTGTTCTAAAAACAGAATGTATAATTTTAGTGTTGCCACTCTAAAAAAGGAATAGTGATTGAATTTGTTATATATATACAACAGATATTGCAGACTTTAATCTTACCATAACCTGGTACAGTGTATTTGGTAATTTGCAAATCTGCCTGATTATTTCAGACCTCGTAATCAGAGAGTGCTTTTTGGCTTCTTTTTGCTCAATTTAAATAACATGTTGATGTTATATATGCAGTCCAATTAAAACACTCTCTCTAAACATGTATTGCACATACTTGTTTCAACCTCGTATATGGTAATTTGCAAACCCTAAATTAATGACTGCCTGATTATTTCAGACCTTGTAATCAGAGAGTCCTTTTTTTGCTTCATTTTTCTCCATATCTCAACTAAAATAATAATAATAATAATAATAATAATAG
>BQKZ01008019.1:14543-42805 GCA_036244855.1 Temnopleurus reevesii | reverse complement strand
GAACCCAAGCATGGACTCTATGAGCTCACTGTGGCTACATTTAAGGATCACGTTGCCACGGGGAACCATTTCATCAAGTTTTATGCCCCTTGGTGCGGCCACTGCAAGCGACTTGCCCCGACCTGGGAACAGCTTGCCCAAGGATTCCAGCATACCGATGTGGTCACCATTGGCAAGGTAATGACAAAAGTCTTTTATATCGATATGCAATAGGGAGGTCTTTCACCCAGATATGAAGGACTTTAAGAACGACTGGTATCAGTTCTTGTGCTGAATGATTTGAAATCTTTGTGAGTTTAGCACTGAATGATGTATTCAAGGGCACTGTTTCACCAAATTATTTTTTAAGTTAAGAAAGACGTCAGGAAAGACTGGATTACGTAATTATATAAGTGTAATATCAGCTAGTAATATCATATGATTCTTGATCATTCAGCACAAAAACTGATGCCAGTAGTTCTTGCAGCCATTTGTAAAGTCTTTCGAAACTTGGTGGAACACTGCCCAGTCCATGGAAGAGTCATGGTGTAGTAGTTCTGAGGGTCGTCGGTTGGAATCCCACTCACAGCGCTAATTTTCTTCAAGAAATTTATCCTTAGGGGGTGTTGTTCAAAAGTTTGAATAGATCGCAAGTTGCAGTTGATCGGAATACGCCAATCAAAATCATGTTTTCATGCGCGTCTTGTTAAATGCGCGCACCGTGCGCGAATGAAAATGTGCGTTACAATCTGCAAAGCTGCAGTTGATTTGCAGTTGATTTTGAGCAACACCCCAATAGTCTTTCTTGAAGTTGTTCCCAAATATAAGTATGACTAAATGAAACACCTTCTTGGAATGAGCAGTTGTCATGTTTTTGTAAGGTCATTGTGCCATATTCTACAGTTATTTTCTTCATTGAATTAATGTTGATGAGATTCGGCTTCACTCTGGGGGTGTTTAAGTTTCGATCAATTGTGAATTGCAGTTAATCGGAACTGGGCCAATTGAAATAGCTGTGACATGCTTGGTGCATTTTATTGAATACCAGGTTGAGCGCAAACTTGTCCATTTCTATTTGTTGCTTTAATCGAGGGCTAGGTTGAGGTAGAATACGGATACAGATGATTCAAAATCACAGGGGCTAACATTTAAAGGGGAACTTTTATGACACTCTGTATCATGATATATTGAAGATTGCATATTTCTTTACATAATAATTCCATTTTCTTCCAAAGAAATACCCCTCTTAGTATTTTTATCAATTATTTTCCATTAAACATTTCTATCTGGGTCAGAGAGCTATGCCCCGCCTCCCAGAAATACCCCCTCTACGGCACATCTTTTGACAGGCGGAGTGTGTGACGTCATATCCAGTCCTGCATCAAAACCACGGACTCAAACATGTAGGATTGTGCCCCTAATATTTTTTCTTCTTGTTCAATGTTCTCCTCGAAATCCAAGTCAGGACTTGAATTACTGTTTTCCTCAACTTCTGAAGAATCTGCCACGTTCCGCATATTTAAAAAAAAGTTTAAATAGCGGGTATAATTGGCGCCAAACAATATCATAAATGCATAGAGTGACACATGCAAACGCCGGTTCTTGCTCAACAATGTCTGCATATGACGTCATAATGATTGACGGATCAATGTCCCAACCCACCGGACCCCGCGCGGTCCGTTTTTGAGGGACGATCCAAACAACCATAATATTTCTTGATTTTTCACCTCTATGAAATAAAAAGAGATGAAAAAGGTGGTGGATATCAATGCTTATTGAAGAGATAAATAAGAAAAAGTTAATATACAGTTTCATAAAAGTTCCCCTTTAAGGGGAGTGAGAGCAATTGCTCTCTTACATCTCCCCTAAAATGCTTTTTTTTGGAGGGGGAGGGATCTATATAGCTCTTTGTAACCCCAATCTTACTAATTGAAGCCCCAATTTAGCTCCCCTAAAATTCTCCTTGAGAGGCTGTAGGAGAGCTATCTGTAGCTCCCATGTAAATTCTGAAGTTCAGTCCCTAAATTCAACTTCAATTTCACTTTGGCACAAAAGCGTGGTAAAAACAAAAGGATACCTCATCATGCCCCCTCCCAAATGTAAGACCTTGGTGCAAGAGACCTTGACATCAACAAACTTGATAATAGATGCAATTTATATAGCGCACGTATCCACTCTGCTCAGTGCTCAAGGCGCTTTACATTATTATTACCCTGGCTTTAGCCTGGCAGCCATTCACGGCGCACTTGGCATTTCAAAGAATAAATATTCCTGCCAGGTACCCATTCACCTCACCTGGGTTGAGTGCAGCACAATGTGGATGAATTTCTTGCTGAAGGAAATTGACGTCATGGGTAGGATTCGAACCTATGACCCTCTAGTTGAAAGGCGAGAGTCACGACCACTACACCACAGCGCCATGATGACATCATGTTAGGCCCCAGTCACATAGAAGCCAGGAAGCGACACGATTGAACACAACTCTTTCTTCAGTTCACAGTTAACTGCCTTTGAACAAGGAATTGTGCTGAATCGTGTTCTTTACGGGGCCCTATGTGACTGGGGCTTATTAGCAGTCATGATTCACTTCATTGATGTAGAATTTGCTTAGGCCCCCCCAAAAAAGATGTTTGGTTCCCCTCAACCATTCGACCCTCCCAAAATGGCCCGACCTGAATTGTTATTTTTCTTTACTTTTCACTGAAATTGAAACATAACAATGAAATTATAGATAGACACACATGAAATACAAACTGAAAATCATTTTCAGATATTAGTAAGTCTTAGTTTCCTTATGAATTGTGTTTTTAACTCTTTACTCGCTTCTGTCGACTCCAGTACGCTGGTTCGCTTCTGTCGACTCTGGTTGACAAGTTGAGCATGCAATTATATACACTTTCAAATATACCTTGCAGTCTATGGTTACATAATGCAACATGTTAAGAGTTTAAAAAGTGAAGGAAAAATTCTGAAAAATTATTTTAAAAAAAATTACATTGAAGGGCAACCAAACAATTCTTATTTTTTGTGTTCAATTCAGCATTCGCGGGCCAATTGCACGAAAAAAGTAGCTATTGTTTTTTAGCCTAGACGTCTTAACCCATTGACAACTGGAACCAGGTAGTCCCTGCACAAAGTATATAGGAATTATAGAATCCAGTAATCAATGGGTTAACTTCTTGTGCCACCCTCTTATCATAGACATTTCAGTCTGTTTCTGTGTAAAGAGGGTGGCACAAGTAATCAATACGTCTTTATAGGAAGGGGATAGCTAAGACTATTTCAAGCAAATGCCCCCTGGGTACCATTGCATATATTTTTACCCTGAATAACCCCTGACAATAAAATTAAATCTCAGGCCAAAGTCAATTCTGCCATAGACTTTATAACATTAATGCTGAAAACTTTCAAAAAGACACTTAAAACTCAACTCTTTCCATCTTAACCCAGTATTTTGAAAGCTATTGATAAGTTTGTTGAATGATTAGGAATTTTATTTAATGCTTCTGTAATAGCGCTCTGATCAATATTACTGTAAGAGTGCTTTATAGAGAATCAATTATCATTATCATTATTATTATCACAACTTTGGTAAAAAAAAATATAGGCAGGATATTTTTGTAGCAAAAAGACGTTTCCGTTGACCGCTCGTTGACCAATAGCGTAAGAGTCTCTCTCAGTGCGTATTCCGCATGGTGTGGCAGTGTATTGAAGTGCATACAGTATGTGCTCTTACAATGTTGTGTGTAGTAATGTGCTAGGAGTATTGCTATACCGTTGGTGTGAAGATGAATTTATGATAGAATAGGTCTTTATCAATCGACCAAAATACTTCATAGAGGTTATCATTTTGGCTTATCCGAGGTATACACCAAGTTGTAAGCATAACCGTAATGTGTGCAAATGTAGTTTTCTACCTCTAATGAGTTGTTTTATTTGTTATTTGTTCTAGGTTGATTGCACCGCACATAGACCAGTGTGTGAACAGTTTGGAGTGAAGGGGTACCCCAGCCTCAAGTTCTTCAAGGATGGAAAAGTTGTAAGTACTGTATTCATATAGATACTTTTTGTTTTATTTTCAAGGATTATGGAATAAAGGGGGGGGGGGCTGCTGCTGCCCCCGATCTTTAAAAAAAAAATACATGCAAGCATACTGTAAAGCCCCTCCTTTTTTCAGGATTTATAGATTCTTGGGTTTTTGTAAATTTTATCTTGTGACTGCTGGAGCCCAATAAGGCTGGTTTTCATAAAAAGTAGATGCAAATTTTCTCCATGCCTAAATGCATGCTTACGTTTTCTTGACATGAAGCAAAAAATATTCTAAACAAGCAAGATTCGAAGTATTGCAGTTCAGATAATTACTAACATGTGTTCGTTGCCAAGATTAAGTAATAAAAAACTCTCTGCCTGCCCACAATACATGGCACTGTTAAACTTTCATGGTCTCTTTAAATTTGCCTATATTTTGAATTTTTTTTAGACATCTCTGTTCATATTTTCATCATTCTTTGTATTCCCCTTCAGATGCATGTACTTTATTGTGGTCTCTTGAAACATAGTGTATGTTTCCAACTGTCTTTTCCTGTCTCTATCTGTCTCTGTCTATCTCTCTGTCTCTCTCTCTCTCTCACTCTCTCTCTTCAACAGGTGGACTCATACAAAGGTGGTCGCGACCATGTCTCCCTCAAGTCATACGTGAGTAAGATGACCAAGAGCGATGCCTCGGATCAAGTCAAGCTCCCCGGCTAGGAAGATTCCCTCTCCTTCTATATCTATTCTTTCACCCTCTCTCTCTCTCTCTTTCTCTTCAACAGGTGGACTCATACCAAGGTGGACGTGACCATGTCTCCCTCAAGTCGTACGTGAGTAAGATGACCAAGAGCGATGCCCCGGATCAAGTCAAGCTCCCCGGATCGGAAGACTCCATCAAGGCGGAGCCAGTCAGGGAGAAACCAGCCGAAAAACCAGTGGAGGAGCAGCCAGCTGTTGATTCAAAGGTCTGTATTCTTATTCCCACAAGGACTGAACTTATATTTCGCAGGGGAGCTCTCCTAAAGGCATCCAGGAGAATTTTTTTAAAAAAAGAAGCAAATCCCCAAAATAACACTCCAAATTTTAATTTGAGAATCATCACAAGCACAAAAGTGGTTCTGGCTTCTAATATTCAGACTGGATTTACTCTGCAATATGTTTATTGAACCTTGAATGGGGCATTTGTCTTTCATGAAGGTGGTCAATGTGACTATTAGTCTGCGCTGACTTAAAGTTCAATGGCATTCTTTATGTTGATTGACCAAAGCACCTTCTCCGACTGTTTTGCTAGGGTAACTGTTGGAAAATGACTGCTTGTTGCTGTGAAAAACTTCATGAAATACCCTTCAGGTGAAGATAACCTTATTTGAATTTAAAATTGTAGGTCATTGACTTTCTTCGTGACCTATATTTGTATATTTTGATTGATGGGTTGTAGATTACACAGGAAATACCATTGAGAAATATACACAAATCCAGATGCTTCAAGGGTTATTTACAATTGCTTATTGCAGGAATTAAGTAATCTACATGTGAGGTTGTAAATTACTCAGGAAATGCCAGTGTGAAATCTACACAAACTCAGCTCCAGCATGTGTAATTCACAACTGCTATCTACATGTAAGATATTTATCTGCCTCAATTTGTAAACAAAGAGGAATGTGAAATCAACAAGATGCTCTAAATGAGATTGAAAAAAAATGACACTGTAGAACAATTGGTTGTTGCAACTTTTTCTCTTTATATGAGAAACACTTAATCCAAATCAATGATATAGATTGTCACAACAGTCTCAATAACACTCTGCCAAAGTATGGGTGTACATCCTCATTCATCCAGTCAAAATAATTGATGAAGTTAATCCTTTCGTTACTGGGCACTTTTTGAGCAAATTCTATTTTGCAAATTCAATGTCATGTTTCAAAAAGAAAACTGAAATATTAGCCTGAGTGTTTGCATTTGTTACGAAGCTAAACTCTCTAGCTTTACAATGGTATATATCTCAACATGAGAGGGTATTTCATTGTGAAACAGTTCCAGATTCATTCTCCGTTGTCTACAGAGTTTAATGGTGCAAAAATGCGACCATGATCATGAAAGGGTTAAAAGAGTAATAATGATATAATAACGCATCTTACTTACCCACGGTAGCCACTTCAGTTTAAAAACCTTCTCCCAGTGATCTCTGCACTAACAGAGATCTATAAGTTTATTTGATTCAGGCATGCAAGCATTCGAGAGTAGAAATAAAGTTACTTAAGTTGACATTTACGTACAAACCTTGTTCATGACATATGACTTGCCATCAAGGTTTAAGGACCTCAAATGTAATATCATAAGCATGCTCTATTTAGGGTTCTTTGTCTAATTTTGTTTTCATATTCTGCTCTATTCCTGCAGGGCTGCCAGCCTCGCTAATTCGTTATCTTGTTCACATTTTATTTACGTCATTCTTCCAGGTTGTGGAGCTTTCAACAAATAATTTTGTATCCGAGACTGCAAAAGGAACATCATTTGTTAAGTTTTTTGCACCTTGGTAAGTCATTTGCTGAAAATGTTTGTGTTTAGAGCATGCTAACAAAAAGGCAAATATGTTCTTTGCAAAAAATATTGATACTTATTGATTCTTACAATTTAAATTTGTTTTCATTCAATAACACTTATTTCAAGACGATTGTTTCTTTGACGCAAATATCCCTTTTGTTTGCTGTTTCTTGAAATCAGTGACAATGCACATACACATAAATTATTTTCATTATCTTTGTTATAGTTTCAGCAGTTAAGTTGATTGCAAGTATAAACCCCATTTACTTCTTTGTTGTTGTCTGTTGTGAAGATTCATTTGATTTCATTAGTGCTCTATTGACATTAACTGCAATGAGACTATAAAATTCCTGCAAGCAAATTATTTAATTTTTGTTCTCAGGTACCCTAAATATTGATATGAAACAATACCATGTAAATTAATTTTTGTCCTTCTTTTGATGTCATATTGATCTGTTTTAAACAAAAATGTAATGAGATGGTATCTGCTTCGAACATTGTACAGATTTTTCACTGGAAAGAAACTGGAAATGATCTGACACAATAAAACGAAGGGCACAACTCTGACGTCACTAGATGTGTAATTTACCAGTTTATGCGCACTATATGTGCTGGTCCAATTTTGGTGCATATTTTATTATAAAGTGCAGACACATGCGGTGACATCATTAAAATACATGTAGTGTTGTACCGAAGAGAGCATTTTACTATTTTTGATTATTGTTTTAGGTAAAGATAAAGCGTTAACAATTATCCAGTTTTGTTACAAAGCCTCTTAGTTCTCCAGTTTAATCAAATTTGGCATATGTCCATTTCCCCAATCAATATCTACTAATAATGAAAATATTCTGCTTTTCTGTTGTAGGTGCCAGCACTGTAAGAATCTCGCTCCCGCCTGGAATCAACTAGCCGAGAAGTTTGATGGCAACAAAAATGTCAGGATTGCCAAAGTAGACTGTACCAAAGATACAGAAAAGCCCCTCTGCCAAAAATATGATGTAAGAGTCTTAATCATCATTATCATTTTTGTAATTGTCTTCATCGTATGTCTTCATCAATATCAACACCAGAGCCACCAAAACCATCATCATCAATGCAAACCATTATCATAATCATGATATTCACTCTCATCCGTACTATCTTCAATACCATCATTGTTCTCCTCTTCCTCATCATAATCATCATCGTCATCAACAACATCGACACCACCACCAACATCAATATCATCAATATCACTGTGAAAATCTAGCTTTTTTTCTTGGAATCAACTAGCCAAGAGGTTCAATGGCAACAAAAACGTCAGGATTGCCAATGTAGACTGTACCAAAGATACAGAAAAGCCTCTCTGCCAAAAATATGATAAAAGAGTCTGAACACCATATTGATTTATTTCAGAAGACACATGTAAAAACAATTACAGAGGAGCCGACTTTCCGGAATGTTTATGAGGATAGAATTTAAAATGCGAATCATATAACGACTGAACTAAATATTTTCTCACGAGAGAGACTATGAGAACACTAACCATACCTTTCATTAGAATTCAGCTGTATGGTGATTCATATTTTAATTTCTACCCTCTTATGCATTCTTGGAGGTTGGTCTATACATAATTGCTGTTAAAAGAAGAATATTTTGGGATAATTCTTTTTGTCCCATTAGGGGGTGTTGCTACAAAGTTGAGATCAATCGCAAAACAACTGCAAATCAATATCAAATTGGAACACACATTTTCATTTGGGTACTGTCTATTCTTTTGACAAGACATGCATGAAACAAGGATTTTGATTGGCGCGGTTCGCTCAATTGCAACTTTTGAACAACACCCCCACAGTGTATCATCCTTTGTTAATAAATAAATGTAAAATTGAAGGTGATCAAAGTGAAAAAACGAGAGGCCAAAACTTGTCATGAAATTACCATCAGATTGCTAACATTATTGAAGAAAGCTACATGCTGTATAACAGGGTGCAGCGTAATTTGTTGTATGACGGGGAGCCCTAAGGTTGGCTGCTCTGTCTTCCCAGTTGTCCCCCAGTATTTCAGTAGGTTCCTGGCCCTTCCTGGATGGTTTTTCACCAAATTTTGAAAGACTGAAAAACTCTAAGGCAGACTCTGAGTACTTGTTTGAACATTATATTCATAAGATTGTCAACCCTTCAGTCAAGTACTGACACCAGTGGCTCAATGTTTTTTGCTTCTTAAAGGAGAACTACACTCAGACACTCCATTGCTATCATTAAATGAAGAAAAATACGATGAAAATACTGCGCAAATTTGAGCAAAATCGGATAATCCATTCAAAAGTTATGAATTTTCAAAGATTTGATTTACACCCCTCATGGGCTTCTTAAATTGGCAAACGTACAGGCACAAAATGGCTGCCAACATTGACTTTGTACACAAAATTTCACATTTTCCTCTTTTTCCCTAAAAGTAGGCTAAATTTTGTTTTCTCGGTTAAATATATTATAGCCACATCAATTCTGCAAGCATTCCAGAAAGAGAGGTGTTGATTCCTCCGTTGAAATATGATATTGATCCATTTTCAATGAATTTATATACAAAGTGAATGAGGAGTTCTCCATGTATGACATCACAGTTTATGCTAATTGGCTATACATTGCCAATTCAAGGATGCCCTGTACAGGTGGACAGGATAACTTTGAAAATTCATAACTTTTGAACGGATTATCCGATTTTGCTGAAATTTTCAGTTTGTTCATCTGATTTTTCTTCATTTACTGACCATATATTATTGTCTGGGTGTAATTTCCCTTTAATAGTGAAACTTATAGAATGACAGGTATAAGTTTTTACTCTGCATGTGCGTAATATTATCAATAATCGCGTACAAGAGCTGAAACCAGGCATTTATAAATTTGTTCTTAAAGTCTTTCGTAACTTGGTGAAACACTTCACCGGTGTGTAGATGAATGTGAGTTATATTTTCTCTTTACGAGTTATCTTTCTTGGAAATGTGAGTGGTCCTGAATAGGACCTACATGTACAGACTCTTGAAGTTTCAATGAGCATGATCATCTTCTGGAGAACTCACTCATTCTCCTGAAGATGAGGAGAACATGCTCATCAAAACGTCGAGGGTGGGTAGGTCCTTTTCAGGACCACTCGCATTTCCAAGAAAGATTACTCCTTGTACCTCAAAGCCTTCTTCTCACTATTCATCCAAGAGTGAAACATTTGAGCGATATTTATATTTTCTCTTGCTCTTTGAATACACAGATACGAGGATACCCCACCCTCCTCCTCTTCAAAGACGGTCAGATGGTAGAGAAGCACGCCGGTGCCAAGACGCTGGACGCGCTAGATAACTACCTTAAATCCAAGCTGCCCAAGGAAGAACTGTAGAGGAACGATGATAACACAATGCAACAAAAAAACAGGGGCGGAATTCTAAAATCTGTGTTATCTTCTGTGTTAACAAAAGTGATGTTAACTGACATAACAAACGCTAATTGCACTTCTTATTGGTGGGTGCACAGAGGTCCCGTTTAACCTAACGCGAGCAAAACTAGCCAATGGCGTGTCACAATTTTTACTTGTTATGACAATTAACATATTTTTGCTAACATACAAGATAATACAGTTTTTTAGAATTTGGGCCAAGGGATGTATTTCACAAAGCTGAGCACGACTTTTTGCATGACTGCAACAGTTTCCTTCTCTCATTCATAATTCATATCCCCCATGTTTCTGAGTTATTACATGAGGAAGGTTCCCAGACCTGCGTAGACTCGAGCATGCATATATGAACAGCTTTATGAAATACAACGTAATTGTTGATTTAACGCTGACTCAATGTTTATAAAATGAAACACCAGGGTGGTGTTTCACCAAGATAAGAAAGACTTTACGCACGACTTTACAGTCGACTGGTAACCCTTCTTGCGCGTAATGATTCATAATAGTGCGCGCATTCAGCGCAAGAATTTATACCAGTCCAAGGTAAAGTCGTGCATAAAGTCTTTCTTATCTTGGTGAAACACCTCCCAGATGGGGTAGAACAGCACAGACAATGATTTTAACTAATTGTAGTCGGACACCAAAATGGAATAAAATTTACTTATTTTAGCAAAAAGCCAATGAAACATTTGAAACACTACTGGAACCAGTTTAGTGTAACACTGGTGTTTCTAACACTTTTTGGTGATGCCCAATATAACTCTGAGTTGGTGTAGAATTAGCACCCTGCTTGTTTTTGCATTGTATGAACATGACAGACAAAAAATGCGGACAAAATAGCCTTCAGATCTTACCCCATCATTCAAAAACCAGTCTGCAAAAATAGCCATATTTTCATAGCTAAATACATTTATTTAATTAAGACTTGATTAAAACCACAGCTGGTAACTACTTGAACACCTACGCAGTTTCATGACTGGGAAACATGAACACACTACCAAACTTGACTTGTATAGAGCCTTTTTTAATTAATCAGTTTGAGTGTTAAAATTATGTCTGTTTTTTTGCAAACTAGATTTTGAAAGATTGGGATGATCAAGGGTAGGGATGAAGAAAAAATTGT
This sequence comes from Temnopleurus reevesii, assembly GCA_036244855.1. NCBI lineage: Eukaryota > Metazoa > Echinodermata > Echinoidea > Temnopleuroida > Temnopleuridae > Temnopleurus > Temnopleurus reevesii. The sequence continues at coordinate 31,704 of BQKZ01008019.1, read as the reverse complement.
TATTTTGTCCACTATCTTCTTTTTGTTCCTAGAGTAGAACGCTTTCTTTCTAGGAGCCTATTTCATTAAACTTTTGTCCTTGTATTTCTTTTTTGTAGCACATATTGTGACAGAAACCAGGGTGAATATGGATATTGAGCGTAGATTAGACAACAAATGATACACATGATTTTCAGTACCGTACAATTGGATGATTTTGGGGGTTATACAATCATGGTACCAACTTGCTATTTCTAGCGATACACTCGACCTCATAATCTGTTGAATAATACATAGGACCCTATGGAAGAATAAACAGGATTTATGGGTTTAGTCTATATAGTGTTGCTACAAATAGCTATTAAAATTGGTACTGAATATTCTGCTTTACTTTTCGTTCTTCAAAACATCTGTTTATTGTTACAGGGAGATGCATGTAATGAATAAGAAATTCCAAACAAATTTCAGAAAAAGAGCAACAAAAGGTGTGTGGCTTCAATCGTCTTTGTTGGATTTGTTGTTTTATTTGATATTTTATATCCCTATGACCTCCCTTTTTATCCTCACAACATCAAAAGGTCAAACCTTAATTTTCTGATGCAGGATATTACATAATGAATTTTTAATCATGTGTGTGCCCTACTGTGAAAAGAATATTTATTACAATGATGATGATAATTATAGTAATTGATGCAATTTATATCGCGCAAGTATCCACCCTGTTGAGTGCTCAAAGCGCTTTGTATTATCATTTACTAGTCTCATGTTGCAATGAATATTCAATTGGCAATCAGGGTCAGTTTTACGGTCCATATTTTTGGTCAATTCTGATTTCTGCTCAAATATAATGTGACTTGTGATCAGTTTCGACTCGTTGAGTTCTAGATGTAGAAGTCTATCCATCACTTTAAATATTTTGAACATTTAGTTTTTTTTTAAGTTTAAACTTTTGTAAATCTCAAATACACCTTGGCATACTAAACGTATTGTAAAACGTATTCATGAAATAATATTGTTTTTGTGACATTACATATGCAATTAAGATCATGTGATGCAAAACACTGTTGTAATGTTAGAATCTTTTTGAAGCACTTCGTTAACACAGCACTGGGGGGTAAGTTACTAATCTTAACCATTGTATGAATAGCTATTTCATGAATCGATGATACATTAGTCCATTACATAGACTTACACAAGCCTGACATATCAGCAAGTGACTTTTCCATTTTGTTTCAATATGCTTGATCCATGATGGTTTTGTGCAGTTTTTGCATATTTTACAATATATCAAATGATTACATTCATAAATGACACCCAGCAATAATATTTTACCTTATTAGTTGGAACAATAATAACAAAATGAATAGTCATGTCTTTGTTATCGCACTTTATGGAATTATCATTGCTAAAAAATTCCAACAGGTTTATATTAAAGAAATATTTTATTTTTCAAACTGGTTTAGAAGAATGCTTCCAGAACCAGTTTGTAAAACAGTGCCCTGGTTTCCATTAATCCAGTAAAACTAGGTAAATGAGAAAGGAGTTTTGTGATACTACTTTTTGTTAGGGGCCTCGGAAAGAAACAGCCAATACAATGTATGCCATTTGGAAACTATTTGTTACAACTGAGGAAGTCTAACCACGTGAAAAGTTTTTTAGGCAAGGTTATCTTGAAGTAGGGATTTCCTTTAAAAAAATATAAAAGTTTTTTTTAATTTATAGTTCTTTTGGAAGTGGATTCAAGTCTAGATTTGAATAGATAGGTTTTTCAAGACTGACTTGCTGTGTATTTAGGTACATTTTTAGGTACTTGCAAAGGGGGAGATGTCATTTCCCTAATTAATTACACATATTTTTCTGTAAAAATAAATCATGTTTTTGTGATATCTTGGAGGGTGTAGTAAGATTGATTATTACTAATGTCTAGAATAATTGTGTTGTATTTAACATTCCATGTTTTAATTTGATCTGTAAATCTTTGCCTACGCCCAGATGCAAGATTATGAAGTGCTATTGTTTGTAATGATTGCCTTTATGTGCCTTTACTTTGTTCAAGACTGTGTGTACTTTTGTAAAACCATATCTTTGATCTTGTAAGATCTAAAATGCTTTGCAAATATGACTGATATTCGGAAGGTGTTTGTTGAAAGTTGCAATAAATTGCAAATTGATTTTAAACACACATTTTCATTCTCACATGACCTCTATAGAGGTGCACATAAAGCAAGGATATTGATTGGTGCATGCTAAGAAATTTTAACTTGCAATCAATTGCAGCTTTCTAGCAACACCCCATTATGTGTGTTTACACCCATGTGTCAATCTGACTATTTAAATTTGAATTAAATCTCACAAATAGTTGTACTTCTAGACCTATGTTGAACAAGTATCTATGTTTTTAAAATCTTTATAATGACCCCTGAATAATATTTCATGGAATTTGATGAATTTTCCCCTGGAGTCAATTCATATCACATACATTTCTTCTCCAAGAAAATTTTCAGGACAAAATGTATATATACTTTCTCTCACACTTTTTTTGAGGCTAAAATATTGATATTTTCAAAACCTTTTCAATGGGTTAAATTCTAATGGAATTATGTCACAGAGTAATCACGTCACAAATAGATTAAAGACAAAATGTTGGTTTTGTGATGAGCACAACTTCATACCACATGAATCTAAGACTCTTGAAATAATACCTTCTATTTTATTTTTGTATGCAGAGAATATCTAATTCATTAACCCAAAGTTGCTCATTAAGAAATGTGTACATCCAACCAACAAATCATGAATATAATTATGATGATTGCTTATGATCACATTAATGTCACAATGGAACTTTTTGCTTCAATTGTGTCTGTTAACTTTCATTCCATCATTTGGTTATACTGAAGAGCCAGTACTTGTTTGTATTTAGTTGATCATTTGAACATAATTGATCATTTGTCATTAGTTGTAGTGTGATTTTTAAATGCTATCACAGAGGTGGTATAGACCACGAAAAATAGAATGTATAATTGTATTGTGATTTGTACCGTTTGTTCCAGGCAACATGAGACAGTTTCTCATGAATGAGAAATGTAAATCCGACCATTTATTTGTAAGCCCATTTATGAGCTGATTTCAAGTTTGAGCATCAAAATTGATAAGCTTCTCTTATTATTTCCAAGCAATTTACCTATGACAGTTTCAGTGTCTCACTACTGATTACTTCGTCAGACTCTAGCAAACTGGTGTTAATTCCCAATAAATTTGGCGCCTCGAGTTGCCTTGAGACACCTAAACTGTCAAAGATGAATTTTTGGGAAGTGATAAAAGAACATTATCAATTGTGTTATTTCACCGTCCTAATGAAACTCTTCTATTATTAGTTGTAGCCTCTTCTTGAATTACATGCACATGTACATAAGTTTCAACTGAATACAATCATGCAAATAAAGGTTGCCGTATTTCAAGAATGCAATTTCAGTAATGAAAGCAGAATATTTTAGATTAATACATGTACTGCTTCTTGTTAAATTCACGAACTAGTGTGCTAGTTTGATATGGACCAATGGAGATGCCTGATACACTAAAAGCTCAGTGTAAAGAGAACTGATGATTCTAATACAGCATAATCTTGCTCGTCAAGTAAAAATTGCTTGAATAACTATATGATCTTTATGACATTTGTTAGATACTGCCCGTTCATGTTCTTTTATTACTTAAGAGCATGACAAATGATTAAAGTATTACTATATGCAATGTTGCTTTATGAATTTGCCAACCTGATACTTATTCATTAATTGTTTAATATAATAGAGGCATACATGTATAGGGCATCAGATCTTTCCAATTAAAGGGGGGTCTATAAGGATGACGATATGTGTGAACAAGTAGAAGTACTAAATGAATCATGATTTCCATCAAAATCCATTTCCCATAATGTACAGTAATATTGTACCTGTTGTAACTTGCAGAATCATGTGCAAAGATGATTTTCAAATTTATTAGAAATAAAATTCTTTGCTAACGAATATGTTTGTGGTATTTCTTTCTTTGTCTATAATACTACAGTGGAACTTTATAACAGTGAGGTCCTTGGGAACAGAGAAAATTAATTAAACATAAATGAATGATGCTTAATATCTGTACAGCAAAGGTGATTAAGTTATAAAAATGGAGGAGTGTGTAAAAAAAAAAAAAAAGAAAGCGAGGCTTGTTAAATACATGCCCCATCTTACTTTTTTCCCCATTACTGTATGTCAAGGAAATATTATAGTTCTACTATAATAATTCCTTGATTATATCAAATTCTCAGACCTGGAACTAGAACTTTGGCGACAGGGTGCAAACTTGAAAAGCAAACTCTTTTTGGACCACCATGGAGCTGATAAAACCAAAAAGTCCTACAACTGTATCATTCCATCTGTGATCTGGCAAGCGAAAAAATGAGAGAATTTCACTTCTGGAAACACCCTTTTTGCCTTTTTTTTTCTTTTTGCTTTTCATCTGCAGACACATCGCATGCACGCACCCAGGATTTTGATACCGGGGAGGGGGGAGCTTAGCTGAGCTGACAAGCAACAAAAAAAAGAAGAAAAAAGGGGTCATCACCAAATTTTGCACCCCCTTACAACAAATTTTGGCACCCCTGGCTCTGATCTGTCGGGGCTAGTGCCCCCATACCCCCCCCTACAGTCCGCGCATGCTTTGAGCAGAAGGGACATAGGAATTGGACAAAGTAAACAACTTCTTAATAGGGACCTTTAGCATATAAGACGGTAGGGCCGATCACAACGTTAGCTCTAAGGTCCGTTCCAGAAGGGTGCACCAACACAACGCTACTTCTTGAATGGATCTTAGAGCTAACGTTGTGATCGGCACTCCCGTCTTGTATGCTAAAGGTCCCTAATAGCTTCATGAACACGGCTGAAAATAGCTTCCCTGTTCATTCACTGCACAGGTGCAACGCCTGTTCAACATTTCTCTTCAGAAAAAGAGGGAACAAATTTTTTTTACATGTGCGTGCATCTAGCTATTGTAATGCTTGAATGAAAGTTGTTTACTTTGTCCAAATCAGTTTTCCCTTCTGTTTACAATGAGAATCTGGGGAATGTTAGAAAGTTACCCGCTCAAAAATAACTCTTATTTGCATTAATTAAAAACACCTTACTCATGCAGTAGGTCATACCACAAATTACATTCTTTTCTGTGAAGCTCAATGTTATCAAATATTTGTCTTTACTCATTGATCGTGTAAGTGAAATACAAGTAAAAGGTCAATTGACTCATTCATTAAACATTTCTAGATGTAAAACTCGGAAGCTTGTTCAAAATTGTCTTTATCAATTAATACATTACACATAAACATAAACGTGGAGGCGTTGTGGTGTAGTGGTTTAGACTCTCACCTTTCAACGAGAGGGTCGCATGTTCGAATGCCACTTATGACGTTAATTTCCTTCAGCAACAAGTTCATCCACATTGTGTTGCACTCGATCCAGGTGAGGTGAATTGAGGTGAGGAATTTTTTCCTTAAAATGCAGCGGGATACTTAGAGCTGCACAGCTGAAACCAGAGTAATCATGCTACATTGCAGAACGCTTAGGGACGACTGACAAAGTTATTGATAGGCGCAAATTTTTACCTTTCAACCAGAGCGTCATGGTTGTAGCCCCGCCAATGGCGTTTATTTGTTTCAGCAGAAATAAATAAGTAAAAGTCCTCCGCATTGTGCTGCACTCAATCCAGGTGAGGTAAATGTGTACCTGGCATCAAAATTTATTCTCTGTAATGCTTGCACGTTGGTGTACACCGGAAAAAAAATGATGGGTAACACCGATAAAAAAAAATACGTCTTGATCACTTTGCAGAATGGATGCGCTTCTCTTTTGTTTGAATCTTAGAAAGACCACAAACTAATAAAATCTTAATTTTTGTTCCCACGATTAAATTGTATCAAAACTACCTCTTTGTTGCATGAATGTTCATAATATACCTGCAGTTTAGTAATTTTCCTAAAATGGTGAAAAATATACAGGGAATTAATAGATTTGCTGCCAACAGTGGATGCGCCGTGTTGTCTGACGAGCTACAATTCCATGATTCTCAAATCAAGGTTTCTTGGTTTTTGTTTGTTATTGGGGATTTTACATGTTTTAGGGTATTATTGTTTCTTTATATCAAGGGCAAGATTTCAGGGAATTTCCTGGTTGTGATTCACCCAAAACTTCCCTTAACTGTATTATTTTCTGTTGCCATGGTTACGCGTTATTATTGGAATGGAAAAGCCCCGACAAAAGTGGTCTTCGATATGTGTGGATAAAAAGAAGGAAGTCTCTTGAAATAATTTGGTTCAGAAAAAGACTGCCAGGTGCCTCACAAAAAGGCAATAAAACAAGCAAACAAACAAACAAAAAACAATGGGAATGATCATAAGGAGAAGATGCTATTATTCATGGAGATGCTGCTGGTGATTCTACTCCCACAACTGTTTTATATTTTGTTGCCATGGAAGTGTAAAATGCCCAACAAAAGTAGTCTTTGATCACATAAATAGGAAGTGAAGTATTAAAACAATCAGGTCCTGAAATGTCAAGATCACAAAGTCATAGACTTGGACTGCATACCAGTTGCATAAACTTTGACAAAACAAAGACAAAGCAAACAAATAAACAAACAAACAAACAAAAAAACGATGATATTGATTTTGAAGAGAAGATGGTGGTGTTCATGGTGATGTTGCTGGTGATGAAGAGGGAGAGCAGAAGAAGGAGGGACGGGTGGAGAGGAAGGGGGGGGGGGTTAGCCAATGATTAAGGATTGGGGTGGAGTTGGAGATAGGTGGTGGACAGTATTGGTGGTGGAAATGATGTTCATAGTGTGTATAGTGATGGCGAATGCGATCTTGATGATGATGATGTTGATGGTGGTGGTGTCGGTGGTGGTGATGATGATGATGACGATGATGATGATGATAATGATGATGATGATGATAATGATGACGATGATTATGATGCCTCACTGTTGGTGATAAGGAAGAAGGTTGCAACTATGATTTTAAAAATGGTTTTATGTCCTACCCCTTTTATTATTGTATTTTCTGTTGCCATATTATTTTGTAATTATTAGATGGAAATCCAAACAGATGTAGGCTGCGAGGACATCATTAAGTATGGATTGGAAGTAGGAAGTCGAGTATAGAAACGGTTAGTTCAAGAGAAGTGCCAAGACCGAGACACACAACAAATTAACGGGGCTTTATGAAGAAGATGGTGGTGGCATCGCTGGTGATGATGTTGGTGGTAATAATGATAATGATGAAGGTAATGAAGATGTATCGAGCATGAAGTTCATTGCTTGGTTATCCAAATCATGTCATTTTTACAAAAAAAAAGGGGTCGGTCGATCAGACAAACTAGTATGCCTACTAAAACAATCCATAATTTTCTATTAATTCTATAAGTAACAGTGCTAGCAGTAGTGCTAGACAGGGGTGGCAGTGAAGGACTACGGAACAGTGGGTGTTGATGCAGCCTACACTTTTTCAGTTAGTACGTGCAGACTATAGAAGTGTGTAAAACGGGTAATTACACAGCACCCATGTTTTCAAAACGATCCGCGGTATGACATGTATGAGTGATCAGGCGATGATAAAACAACGGAGAAAGTTTTGTCCAATCGGAAAGAAGAATGGTTGGCCATGACGTCACTTTGGAAAGAAGAAGGGAGTTCCCCCAAATCACCACCACTGCCGACCGACATGCTTGCGCGCCCGTACACCACAGAAACTTTTTCTGCACTACTTCCTCAAACTTTTTTTTTTTAGTCAATCGCGTGTATATCACTATTCGCACCTTTATATTCACATCTTTTGGATATGTTGCTTTTCTAGTGGACATGTATGTATATTGGTATCGCTGTATCGCAGGAAAAGTGATTGATTAGAATTGATTTGATGACAATTCTATCAAAAGGAGAACGATTTGTCGACACAACGAACGAGTGCGGGTGATGTGATGGCGGATTTGGAAGTTATCTTACGGGGCACCGCCCCGATGACACTGGTTGACGTCCGGAGAAGTCGCTGTGTGAGATGCAATACCAATTCTGTGTGTGAGACGGGAGCTGAAAACTTGCATAGTAGAAAACAAAAACATGGCGAATATCTTTGTTATAGCTATGCACCCATGCGGATAGGAGGATTTCTAAAGCTAGTAAACGTTTATATTTGGATTGGTATTCTGTTTTGCAGTTTTCATTTGGTAAGTATTGTCAGTGATACCAATTACCTGACATCAGTTAACTTAATGCTCATTTGATTGCACTTAATTCAACTTCAAGACTGGGTCTGGGCCAGAAATATATATTTTTTGTGTTGATTAAAAGCATAAACTTTCAGAAGAACAGATTAAAAAAAAGTTTGAAGTAAAGACCCAGTCTTTGATAATCATGTGTGCCTAATCATGCCACTCGTAATATGCCTCCGCCGTTTGTTCGTATTGCTGTGAGTGCGTAGATTTTGTGTGCAAGTCAATGCGAGTGACAATCTGTCTCCATGATAATGCCATCATGCCTACATGTCTCAAAGTCTTTATCTTTTTTTAAAGCTATATTTAATGAGGATTGGAACCAGGATCAGAGTTACAGAAAATGAATTTATTCGAAATCATGCTATGTCTGCATTATGATTTACAATGATTTGTATTGAAGAAATATACTCTTTTTATTTTTTATATTATACAGTATTTTCATGTGATGATTATCTATGAATAGTGCAGTGGTACAGTGGAAATTTGTTGTAAATAAGACATGAATAAATAAATGAATAATAAATAAATCGTGATAAAATACACAATGTGATTTAACAGCTCATCAGTACTCAGTTTATCACAAATCACTGCATACTGAGCCTGGTTTTAGAAGGACAGCTTTGAGATACCTCATCTATCAAGCATGAATTCATACCAGGTGCCTGGGTGAAGTGTATTTGAAGCTACTCCGTCTTATTGAAGCCATTATAACTCAATGTCATGCAGGCTTTGAGCTGCTTATAATGATAAATAGATGCAATTTATATAGCGCATGTAGCCACTCTGCTGAGTGCTCAAGACGCTTTGCATTATTATTACCCTGGCTTTAGCTTAGCGTACAACAGCACATAATGCATTTCTAGAAATGAATATTCCTGCCAGGTACCCGTACCCATTCACCTCCTGAAAGTCACCTGGGTTGAGTGCAGCACAATGTGTATTAATTTCTTGCTGAAGGAAATTAACAACATGGATGGGTTGAAGGGGTAGAGCCAGATCCGTTCCACCACTACTTTTCCACGTCCACACCCACTTACACCATGGACTATTAATTTTGGGTCCACCAATAGTTGAAAATAAACTTTAATTAAGTCAATGAAGTAGCTGTAATTACATTAATTTTTGTTATTTTTTCTAAATTTTTGTTCTTTCTCAACTGGTAACTTTTAATTTCATTTCTATTCATTTTTTTTCTTCATAGAAACTTTACTTCATCGTACTTTAGCTGAATTGATAGACTATTGACCTCCTCAAGCACATGTAAATTTTAAAGGAAATCCTTTTGTTGGTTTTCCTGATAGGAAGTCAATCTACATTGTACAATAGAACTGAAAATCAGGCCAATAAAATAGAATTGTTTGTATGCCCAAGAATGAATTTTCTGAAAAAGTGCGTCGGTTGGTCAGAGAAATTTTTTTAAAATTATTTCTCTCTGAAATTTAGTACAGAATTTGTGTAGAAAATAACTAAGAATTGAGCAAAACGCCCTGAAACCAATGAAAATGACTTTTGAGTTTTTCCTTCACATGTTTATTGCTGATTTTACTTAGTTTCCAGGTCTTCCTATGATTTTACTGTGATTCTTTTTTTTACTTGGGTGAAAAGTAAAAAAGAAACTGGGTCATAGGATCTGTCAGTCTTGGGCATCCAAATAAATATTTTTTCCTAAGTTTTGTAGTGGCAAATGCATGTTAGTCACAATACAGAAAGTGAAAGGGGAGAATATGAAAATGTTCTTCAAGTTGGTTTTATTGAGGGAAGTATGGGATTTGGCTAACTTTTATCTGTGCCATGTTGATACCAAAGCATTGCAACAAGAATAAGTAAAATATTTACTATATTTACTATATATTTACTATATTATTATACGATAATATACTATACTATACAGGTACTATAATATTAACTATATTTACTATATTTACTATATATAATTACTTAATTATTAGCTAGTTATTTAAATTACCTGTACTTACCAATAGGCAGGTTTACTAAACTATGCAAATGTTATGCATTCTTTGTACACAACGGTTGTTCCTGACAACCCAAAAGCTTTCCCAAGGCTTGCCTGACATAGCAAACAAGTAATATATGCAAACTGGAGTCCTAGTATTGAATTTTGATTGTAACTAACTGGTCTAAGGAATTCCAGGTAGCTACGCTCGTCACCAATAAACTTTGATAAATTTGAATCTATTAGTAAACTGGTCTATTCAGCAGACACCATTTTAGAATATGCATGGGTCAAAATTAAAATGTGAATACCGTAACATATCCACTGAAACATATTCTTTTCCATTGTGATGCAAGTACACCCCTGCATTTTTCGGAACAGTTAATATATCTGAAGAACATTCTGATTCATGATATAAAGTTTATTTTTTATTTTACACTTTGTGTTTACTGAAAGGATTTTAATGAAATCAAATGCATTTCATAGTTTCACAGAATCTGAACGTATTTGTGCTTTCCAATACATTTAGTAGCCAGACAGGGTTACAAATACATCTATTTTGAAAATTAGCTTCAAATTCAAAAGACAGGTGGTTTAAACTCAGCAAAAAGCATCGAGAATGAAATGCACAGAATGGTGGAATGGACCTAAGTAAGCTATGTAAGACCCTGATCACATGGTTGTTGAAAGTGGCATTCACTAAACTACATGTAGTTTCCCAAAACCAGTTGCCACAGGCAGTTTGCGAGCGTTCATATGTCTGCGCTCATAAAGCAAACTTAAATTCCAGTTCACTACAAAATGGTTTTGTTGCTAAGACGACGGATTCAGCAGGATTCAAATACTCTGCACGTGAAGAATTCAATCTTTCCGTCTGGTATGTTTATATATATGTATATTTCTGTGTCCGGGCATTGACTTTGTATGTCTCATACACCGGCGCATAGCAGGGCGAAATTTGTCACACAAGACCAGTTCTCGATCGCAAAAAGCCACCTTGTGAGGTGGATTTCCAAACTGGTTCAGAAGACCACTTTTTATTGTTTGTTGTTCTTGTCAGCCCAACTTAGTCCCCGTAGGTACAACATTACATTTGCTGAGAGGGGCGCCAACAGTCTAGCCCCCCAGGTATCAAAATTGATTTAAGGAAGGTGCTGAGCGTTCACATCTACTGCTAAACTAGTTTCTGTAATAAACTGATTCCACTAAACTGGTTTAATGCCGTACATGTAGATGTGAATGGGTCCAAGAACTAGTATGTACTTCCAATATGCAGTTCCAATACACACAGTTCTAGTATGTAGTTTCTAAAAGCATGCAATATGCTTCATTGTTTTCATAGTTTACATCTACAATAAGAAAACACCCACAGGAAAAATTTACCTTTAACCGATATCCACTTCCTCTTTTGTGATTTTTTGTGGCTTTGAGAGTAGGAAGTAGACGTATTTCCTTTGGCTTTGGTTTTGTATTGGTTTTATATTGTAGCTTATAGGATAAAACTATTCATACATTCTATGTAAGTGAGCGCTTAAGACACATTTCAATTCTACTTTCACTTGTGAGCAGTTATTAATGATATATTATGATACAGGGAATAATTTTCTTGATATCGCATTGCAATTTGCTTTGCATATTTGCCTGATTTATCTACAAAAGCTGTTTTGTGTAGCATGTTTTTCACATAGAAGTGTATGTACAGTTAAGTGTTGAAAAGGATTCCCCAATGTTTAATAATTGCGAATCAAGTGTGAAAAGTAGAATGATTTCTTGTGATAAATGGCTCAAGCCATACACCGCCAAACCAGGGTAAAAAAAATGAGTAAACATGTTCAATCAGGAGTGAGTGAATTGTCAAAAAGAGTTTAATATGAATGAAAATTCACTTGAATTTCACCCAAATTTTCCTTGGTTTTAGAAATTCTCTGGATCTCAAGTGAATATTTTCACTCATTATTTCTTTAGAAGAGTACATTTAAACAGCAGTAAGGGTTTTTATTGTTTTAATATATTTCTGTGTGTACGATATTCAATACATTTTATTCTATTTCTGCATTAGAAGAGAAAAATTTCACGTTTTGTCATCACACTCATCTGGTATTGTTGCACAATACACTGTATAATGATAAGTCAACTTTAAATGTCACCCAAGTTTTGGCAGTGTAGTTTCCATGTGTATTTGGGAGCTTTTTTAATCCTTGTGTCCTTCACTCCAATTTATAATCTAGTTTTGATCTTATTTTGTCCCTGGCAACTCAATCCTTTGAGCTCTCACTCTCTCCGAAACCCAAGAGTTTTGGTAAAACTTACGTCATAAGGAGACATGACCAAAGACGTTGACAAACCCATCCTTTGTTTGACAATCTAAATGTTACTGTTTCAGATTCTAATGTGAGAAAATATTATACCATAATAATTAAAAAAAAAACAATTGAAAGTTGTTATTCATGTAAAACTGAGCTTTAATACACAGTTAGGAAAGCAAGTGCCCAAAATGACAGTCCTAGCACAATTGTTTGACAAACTGAATTTTGCTATTTCAGATTCTAATGTGAGAAAATATTATACCATAATAATTAAAAAACAATTCAAAGTTGTTATTCATGTAAAACTGTGCCTTTTTATCCAGTTAGGAGAGCAAATACCCAAAATGACAGACCTGAACACAATTGTTTGACAGACGGAATATTGCTATTTCAGATTCTAATGTTGAGAAAATATTATACCATAATAACAAAAAAATAGTGGAAAGTTGTTAGTCATATAAAAATGTGCATTTTTTTACCCAGTTATTAAAGCTAATGCCCAAAATGACAGACCTAAACACAGTTGTTTGACAAACTGAATATTGCTGTTTCAGATTCTAATATGAGAAAATATCATACCATAATAGCTAAAAAAATGTAGTTATAAGTAGTTAGTAATGTAAAAATATGCATTTTTACTTAGTTAGGAAAGCAAATTCCCAAAGTGACAGGCCTGAACACAATTGTTTGACATACGGAATTTAGCTATTTTAGATTCTAATGTCGAGAAAATGTTATACTATAATAACAAAAAATAATATGAAAAATTGTTTTTATTGTCATGTAAATTTTTTACCTAGTTAGGAAAGCAAATGCCCAAATTGACAGACCTAGACACAATTGATTTAATGAATTGAAATTTGCTATTTCCAATTCTAATGTGAGAAAATCCTACATGATAATTTGATAACAGTGCAAACTTGTTGATATCATTCATGTAAAAATGTGCATTTTTACCCAGTTTGGATCAAACAAATTCCTAAATGACAGACCTCAGTTTCTACAGTTATTCTAATGAAATTGGGGACAGGGTAAACATGAACTTTTTTACTTGAATAAACAAATCTAATTATGTCTTGTTTGTTGGTGGTAATTTTATTGCTTTTACTATAGGCTACATCTGAATTGTTTTTGAAGGCACAAATTTGGGTTTGTTGTTCATGGGGAAGTCTGTAATTATGTATACATATCATGGTTGGGTTTTTAGTTCATTGTCTCACTAAACTTTGTGTGCATAGTCACAGAGGCATGCAAGGGAAACTGAAAGGAAAGTCTAATGTCTGATTTTTCAAAACATTTATTTCCTCTGGATTGGACTGGATCTCCAGTTACATGTAGTATTCATTTTTGATAGCCAATGTCCAACAAAATTTATATATAAAAAAATGTTTAATCAGGTGTTTTTTGGGGAGTTTTTTCAATTGAAGTTGAAATTTTGTATTTCTTTTGCAATTCAATACTTATAGAAACAATTATAGAGTGTTTTTATTGTTTAGATAAGTATTTGCATGCATAATGTTCACTTTAGTTTGGTTTGTTTATTCACATTTTCAGCAAAGTTAATGGATGCTATTCCAGAACTTCTATTGTGTGACACTATAAGAAAACATTAATGCTATTACATTTACGTGTATTTAGAATTGAAATTAATTTGCAGTGGAATCTAAAGCCAGTGTGCAGTAACATTCATAAAGAAAAATTCATTTTTATTTTGTGAAATATTAATTTTACACATTTTATAAACACTCTGTTGTTCTTTTAAAGGCAAATAATATATTGCAGTTACATATCAATGGTCTACGTGTGCAATGCTAAATTATTGTAGGCATAAATTGAATGAAATATACTGAAATAAAGAACAACCAACATGATGCAATCTATTAGGTCAAACCATAAGGTCAATTCAATGCTCCTTCGTAATGCTATTCAAATCGGAACCAGCTTGTGATTGTTGTTTCTGCACAGTTCAATACATGTCCTAGGATCATTTGTTCCATGACCCACTTCATTTTATATCGTGTTAGCTATGTCTGCATCATAGATATATACATGTTCTCTTTACTACAAAATATCAAATTAAAATGACAAGTTCCATATGCATAGAAAAAATCATACAGTTTTACTTGCCAAATATAAAAGTTTTCTCCTACCAGTTCTAAATGGGTGCTTCTGTAAATTAATAATGGTGCTATTTTGTTAACATTTTGGTTTCCTTGTTACACTGCGAATCTACACTCTTTTCAATGCCATTTGGGCTTGATGAAGATCTGAAAAATGTGACCATGTAAGCAAAGATGCAATGTCAAATTTTGAATCAGCTTTACAGTCTTTATTTCACCACTTGTTTCCTCACCAAGCGCACAGGGCCATGAAAAGTTGTGGTTTCACAATGTAACATGGACACCAAAATGTCACAAAATTACCCCCTAATTTATAGAAACATCATGTGCAATTTTATACCACCTTATTTATTTGCATTGTACAAAAAAAAGGATGGGCTGTGTCAGTACTGGGTTGTGTTTTGAAAGATGAGGATGATAAAATCTATATAATCTAGCCATGTTGACCTTTGTACTCATGTATGTGCATTTTTAAATATAGTTTTACAATGTAGATGTCACATACTCAAACATATTTATTTAACTACAGTCCTATATATTTTTTTGTTTATGACCATTTATCTAAAAAAATTATGAGCTTGTTGATTTATGAGTTTTTTTCTTGAATATATATATGTATTTAGATGTTTACCCATTAAATGCAAATACACTCAACATTTAAATTTTTATTGGATTTACATGTATGTAGGTAGAGCTATATGTTTTTTTTTATAGGTGCCGTTAGTATTGTTGGATGCAAATTCTCAAGGAGGTTTTCTGGAATTGTTTATTTTGCCCATTTTCGGANGTAACTGTATTATTTTCTGTTGCCATGGTTACGCGTTATTATTGGAATGGAAAAGCCCCGACAAAAGTGGTCTTCGATATGTGTGGATAAAAAGAAGGAAGTCTCTTTAAATAATTTGGTTCAGAAAAAGATTATAAAGCTACATACAGACTTTGACTGCCAGCCGCCTCACAAAAAGGCAATAAAACAAACAAACCAACAAACAAACAAGCAAGAACAATGGGAACGATCATGAAGAGAAGACGATGCTATTATTCATGGAGATGCTGCTGGTGATGCTACTCCCACAACTGTTTTATATTTTGTTGCCATGGAAATGTAAAATGCCCAACAAAAGTAGTCTTTGATCACATAAATAGGAAGTGAAGTATTTAAACGATCGGGTCCTGAAATGTCAAGATCACAAAGTCACAGAATTGGACTGCAAACCAGTTGCATCAACTTTGACAAAATAAAGACAAAACAAACGAATAAACAAACAAACAAACAAAAAAAAACGATGGTAATGACTTTGAAGAGAAGATGGTGTTGTTCTTGGTGATGTTGCTGCTGATGAAGAGGAGGAACAGGAGAAGGAGGAGTTGGAGGATGTGCCAAAGCTTGGGATGGGAGTGGAGATGGGGTGACGGAAACGATGATCATAGCAGTACGTATAGTGATAGAGAAAGTGATTGATTGATTTATTGATTGATTGATGATGATGATGATGATGATGATGATGATGATGATGATGATGATGATGATGATGGTGGTGGTGGTGTCGGTGGTGGTGATGATGATGATGATGATGATGATGATGATAATGGTGATGATGGTGGTAATGATGATGATGATGATGATGATGATGATGATGACTATAATTGGGGAGAGAAAAAGAAGGACGATGGTAATAATGATGTTAGTGAGTATCATGACTTTCAGGTCGATTGCTGATTGATGACGGTAATGACGACGACGACGATGATGATATTCATTGTGTGGTTGTCCAATGGATGCAATTTTTAAGACAGAGTCGGTCGATTGAAAAAAAGAACAGTTATCCCTGTTACATGTTACCTTTTTTATTTCCTAAATCTCTTCAGGCAATTGGCTCCTGTCTCATTCAAGTGATTCTATAATATTTAAAAAAAAAAAACAATTGACTGAACAAATAATGAATGAGCAGATATATGAACGAAATCGTCAACGAATAAATGAAGTAAATAGAAATGATAAATAGAGATAAAATACAAATTGTGAAACAAAATTATATGATCAAATCCCATGTTTGTTTTAATCTAATGCAAGGGGATTAGAGATTTTTTTAATTTGATGGGCAAAATATGAAATGAATCAATAACTAGCTGAATGAATGGACAAACAAAAGAAGGAATGATTGAATTAAAAAAAGTATGAAATGGATGAATGAAGAAGATAGATAAATAAAATTTATAAAATGCAGATAAAGAACGCACACTATAAACCAAATATTATAATCAAATCACAAATATTTTATCTAATACAAGGGTTTGGCGGAATTTTATGTTTTAAATTGGATGGGAATGGAAAAAGAATCCATGGCTTTCTCTCAATTTTAAGTAACCACGCTGTAATCGAATGATATGACCCCCTTTGAAGGTCCTTCTCGTACGAGACAGGTGTTGACAGGGAGGGAGCAAGGGGTTGAACGACCCCCTCCCCCCCCCCCCCCCCCCCCCCCCCCCCCCCCCCCCTCCCCC
>BQKZ01008018.1:0-30848 GCA_036244855.1 Temnopleurus reevesii | reverse complement strand
GCAGGATTTGCGTATTTCATGCGTATTGCATCCGTATCTCATGCGTATCTACCGTGGTTTTGGGGGGTTTTGCGCAGATTTTCAACAATTTCTGCGGATGAAATAATTTTTTTTTACGGATGCATCCGCAGACATCCGTACATGTCCGTCTGACCATAGCATTAGTGAAAATTGTTTCTTTGTCGTGTTGCGTCCCGGCCACTATGTGATCGGGCCTAAAGTTTTTGATAAAAGCTTATACGTAAAGCATCTCAAGTCGATTAGTGGAAATATTTATGAGAGGAAAGGCTTTTCCGGGGCTTGTATTTGATTGTCAAGCATTGTTTTGTCCTCCTGTTTATTTCCAATCCTGGATATGGGTCTGAACAATATTATTGGCTTAAAGTTTTTAATAAAAGCTTATACGTAAAGCATCTCAAGTCGATTAGTGGAAATATTTATGAGGGGATGGCTTTTCCGGCTCTGAATAATATAATGCATTTACGTGGTGTCTGTAATTATATTGTGTTGCTTTCTATAGCCCTAGGCCACAAAAAAAGGAATGGAGCAAATTTTTCAAAATATTATTTTGATATGAAATCCTAATCACTTCAAAATATTCATGTTGATATTGTTGAAATAATTGAAGAACACTTGTTAGTCGCATTAACATCATAACTTCGATTTTGTGGTGATTTTTGTTTAATATTCATTGTTTATTATGGCTTGATGTTCGTATATAAACTAGACAAGTTAATGTCAAATAAGGCTATCTAATTATATCTTGCAGCTTAAAAGAATTGATGGTAATAGTAATAATAGCAATGATGATAATAATAGTACTATTCATATTAATAATGATACTACTACTACTACTAATAATAATAATAATAATAATAATAATAATGTACTGTATTTATAAAGTGCATATCAAACAGAATTGTTTTTTAAACTATTGTTCCACAGTCAGATTATCGAGATATAAAACGCAAATCATAATCATGTTTAAATATAGCGACGCACAAGGGCCCTCTAATTTGAATCCCATTCCCTGAATGAAAGTTTAATGGGAAATTCTGAGGTCGTCTTTATATCTATGATGATCCAGCGTTTAAAAATCATCTTCATTTAAAGTTCAGAATTTCTCAAGGGACATGAAATATTACTTGCCTTCGCAGACTGTAAGATGTCCCTAGATAGAAAGGCGTATGTGTGTACGTCAGTCCCACAATTGTATATCGACGCTGTATAAGAAACCTTTAAAGATTATTTTCGTGTAACCATTCACATGTATATCTTTAGCAATATGTTAAATCTTTTTTAATGAAAAGTAAGACATAGAAAGGAAGGGGTAAATGAATGAGGTAAATAAAAAGCAATGAAAATACAATTGAATAAATGAATGAAAAGTGACAAAATATGAAAAAGGAAGAAAGAAGTAAATAAACGAAATGAATTAAAGCCAATGAAGACAAAATAGTATAAATAGATAAATCCAGGTAGAGTCAGTTCCACAGAGTCGATCGACCGTTCGAGGACAGCATAATGCCATCATTTTAAGATTTTCATTTTCCTGAAGAAAAATCTGGTTAAACCAAACATTTGAACTGATTTCTCGAAGATATGTTGATATTTACCAAATTGACACCAGAATTTAGAAACATCTTAAAAGAAGAGTTTACCCAAAAATAATATTTTTTTAACAGAAGCAGACAAATTTGATGGCCAGAACAAAAAAAAGTTTGAAGAAAATCGGACAAGTAATTAAAAAAAAGTTATAAATTCTTAAAGATTTGAAAAAATGAGCTAATCAGTGGAAATCGTCAGAGATGTTGCCAATTTGATGACATCATGGGTGCACAACTAACCATAATTTTGTATGTGTTTATGTTGCAAAATTCATCATTTTTACAGAAAGATACAGAGTTTGTATGAATGTAAACATGCAAATCGTGGATCTACATATCTATCATGAAGATATCCTATGGTTAAATTTTTGAGGAAAAAAAATTATTGGGAAAAAGTAACATTTTATGACATTGATATGAATGTGATTAATGGTCAGTTGTGCACCTATGACGTCATCAGTTGCCAATTTGTCTAAATATAGAAACATTCATAACTTTCTAATTAGTTTTATTAATTTTCCTCTAACTTTTTTTGTTCTGTTCATCTGATTGTTCTGCTCCTTTTAAAGAAATATTATTTTGGGTTAGACTCCCCTTTTGAAACAACAAAACAGACGGGAGAGTGTAGATAAAGTTATATTTTACGCAAACTAGATATTTTCTAACATTAAAAGACCCGTACATTGTTGTTAACGTCTTTACTAAATTTCCTTTGATTTTGGTTAAATGATTTGTTTCTTACAATGATATTCGATATGATTATCATTATCGAAATGTTTAATATTCAGTTAATTTTATATACACGTAGATATGTATTGAATATTTTTTTTCCCTCTGACAAAATATTGATTAAAGCCCAAGTAAAGTCTTGATAAGATTAAGAAATTTGAATTTTTGGGATATTTACCATGACATGTAATTTTTATACATATTTTAAGACCATAGCATATTTTTCTACCAGCTAATTCTTTTGAAATTTTAAATTTGACCGTTAAATCGTATTTAGCGCCCTCTCTTGGTTGTAACAATATTTTGCTTCTTATCGGGCATATACAAATTTATTTCTAGGATTTGATTAAAGCATGATTAAAAGGAATATACACAAAGAATAAATTCTGAAATTCTCATCCAATTCTGTGCATTAGAAGTTGTCCTTTATCAAGAAAGCGTTGGGGACACGACGCTGAAATATTTTGCCCATTTTAGGTTATAACTTTTCCAAAACTTGTTCATTTTTCACATAATCTTTTGTACAGCATGTTCATGATATCATGTTTCATTTTATATAAATTTGAAGACAAAATTTGGCAATATAAAAATATTCGCTTTTACCAAAACTATACTTGGGCTTCAATGTTTGATACAAGTAGATTCAAATGCGAGAAGAATACCGACCCAGAGCAGTGTTTCACCAAATCGTTCTTAAAGCTACGCATGGCTTTAAGTAACAATGATGTACGTTAAAGGGTGTAATACGGGTAAGATTTTCGATCTTTCTGCACAAAAAATGATACCAGTCATGCGTAAAATCGTAGAAATCGCAACGACTAATCCTGAACTATTACCGCTTTTTTTTCGCTAACACCCTCATGTGATTGGAGTCTTTCGACCATTGGCTAATGCATTAAATGACGTCATACTTGGGTCTCAGCTGCCGTTTACTTTCAAGGGGGAGGGGGGTAGGGGGGAATGTTAAGCCGTTAGATATATAAATATCAAGTGCAAATTACAAAAAAAATATAAAAAAAAAAGTAACACAAGCTTTTTACAATGATTGAAAATGAGATTGAAAAGAAATAAGAAAATACTTATTGATTGATTGATTTTATTTACATTTTGCATAAATTGAACAAAATTACAAATGAAAATCGCGTACAAATATTCAGAAGATAATTGTTTATAGATTAAAAGTGGGTTTGACGACCGAGTTTGTAAAAGAGCACAACGAAATATACTCAAAATGATTTTATGTACAATACAAGTAACCGAATACACTGGTATTCATTATAATAATGAAATTGTAAGAATGAGAATTGCTGTACATGTCAAGAGATACGAAGGAGAAATGTGAGTGGGATGGGGGGCGAGGCAATGAGATGAAGATGAAGTAAAAATGAAGACTAGTTATAAATATATAGAATGGGTCAAAATGCTTTTTTATTTCCAAAAATGTTGTTAACACGATATAAACTATATAGTTCCCCAAAATAAAGTAGGTTATGGACAATAGAGCCGTAAGCCGTGTATTTAACTGTGCGGACTCAACAACCACAAGCCTGTTTCAATTTCAATAGCGTTGCAAAGGACCATTGAATTTCCGTTTGACTTCATTTTACGGAAATATCGTGTTTTTCCAAAAATGTTGTTGAAAAATTGCCCCCAAAAAATGTTCTCCTTTCACATACCCCCCTTTTTGGCGCCCACAGCCTTTCCCGCTCATTACTCTCGTGTGGTGAGCTTTCGTTCTGCCGTGCATCGTTAACAATTCATAATGTCCTTTAACGTGTTAACCACGGAAGAGTTATCCCCGAGTCTTAACTGTCACAGTAGCACAGGCTCTACTCTCTTTCACCTCTTTTGCTTGTTAAAGGCAAGCATTAAAGCCCAAATAAAGTTTTGGTAACGATTAAGAAATGCAAGGTAAAGGAAAGGATGTAGTTTTAGAGGCGTGTACCATTCAATTCTGAATATTTACGCCAGAAGAAGAAGAGAGAAAGAGGATCGCCATCTTAACGTCTCCATCCGAAAGACGGTATGTGACCAGGCTTCGAACCCACAGGCAGGAACTAACCCAAGTCTATGTCTGTCCCGAACAGCTTGATTTCAGGCGCACGCCACGACGCCTCAGATGCGAATTTTACCAGATGTTTATCATGACAATGTACCTTACACACATTTTGAGACCCAAGGCATAATTTTTTTCACGAACTGATTCTGTTTGAAAATTTGAATTTGACTGCTAAATCATATTTTTGGCGCCCTCTCTTGGTAATATTAGTATTTTGTTTGTTATCGGACATAAGCAAGGTTATTTCTGAGATTTGATAAAAGAATGATAAAAAGGTATACACGAATTCTGAAATTTTCATCTTACGAGAAGGTGTTCTTTATCGCGAAAGAAAATACTTGATAAGTGTCGGGGCATACGACGCTGAGATATTTTGCACATTTTAGGTTATAACTTTATCATAACTCATTCATTTTTCACATAATCTTTTGTGGAATATATTCATGATACTATATTTCATTTCATTTAGATTTGAAGACAAAATATAGAGACGAAAATATTCGCTTTTACCAAAACTTTACTTGGGCTTTAACATTGTCATATAGAAGCCCCGACTGAACACGATTCAAGACGACACTTTGTCCAGGGGCATTTGACTGTTAACTGAACAAAGAGAGTCGTGCTGAATCGTTTTGATTCGGGGCTATTTTGTGACTGGGGCTTTACACTTTTCCCTTGTTGAAAGGGTTAGGTTTGAACGAGATACGTCATGCTGTAAACAAAACAAAATCTACCTCAAGGTTGAGTAATGGATACTGAGACATGATACGCCATGAAGAATTCTCACTAACCAGCCACAACAAAATTATGTGAAATATAATCTTTTCTAGGTGAAAATTTAAAAAAAAATGCATGATATGGGGCCTGTAACATATGAGATGCAACTAAACGTAGGATAAATATGAATCGTACATGGCAAAATGTGTACAAAAGAAATGCAATCAATTGCAAAAATAATTGTGTCTCTTAATGTTACAGGCATATGGTTTGATAAGCATTGGCTAAAAGAAATATATTTTTATTCTTAACATCTAAAGAAGTTGTAGATCTTTAAATGATGAAAATATGGGTAGATACGGAATCTTTTTTGACGGGCTGGAGTGCATTTCGTGAATAGAATTTAATCACACGCTCAATCATCTGCCCTCAAAGTGAAATGTTTTCACTTTTCTTGGAAAGTTTTTACTCACTGAACTGTTTGATCAAGTTTTGTTTTTATCATTATGTCATTAAGTTATTTATAATAAAGGTAATATTAATGATAATACTATCAATAATCATGATAATAAAAATAACTGTCATTAATACTATTATTGGTATTATCATTCATCAAATTAATATCATTATTATTATATTATTATTAATATCATCATTATTATTATTGTTATAATTGCTATTATTCTATTACAACTTTTATTTTCATTATTTATTTATCATAATTAAATATATACATGTACATACTTTTTTTTTNGTCAAAGGTCACAGAGCCAAAAAACCTGTAAAAAATCACCCAAAATAGCTTGTTACCGCAATAAGTTCAGAACTGCTGTACAGATTTTTGACCAAACTTGGCTCAAGTATGTATAAGCATGTGAGGGTGAACTGATTAGATTTTGGGTTCAGTGGGTCAAAGGTCAAAGGTCACAGGGCCAAAGAACCTGTAAAAAATCACCCAAAATAGCTTGTTATCGCAATAAGTTCAGAACTGCTGTTTAGATTTTGACCAAACTCGGCTCAAGTATGTATAAGCATGTGAGGATGAACTGATTAGATTTTGGGTTCAGTGGTTCAAAGGTCAAAGGTCACCGGGCAGAAAAAACCCGATAAAGCTCATTATTGTTGTAACTTATAACAGAAAAATTGAACCAATTTCTTTCAAACTTACAGTGTGTAGCTCAATTATGTATAAGCATGTGGGGAAGAACTGATGAAATTTTGGGTTCATAGGGTCAAAGGTCGCAGTGCCCAACATTTGTAAAAAAATTTGGATTTCTGATGGCATGGAACAAATTAGCCGTATATATCTTTCTGATTGCGTGATGGCGGAGGCATAAATTTCGACCATGCGCGGTCGAGGATTCATCTAGTCATTCTTAAGATCTAAAAAAGTTTTAGATATTTTATGATGAAAATAGGGGTAGATACGGGATCTTTTTTGACGGGCTGGGGTGCATTTCATGAAAAGAATTTGATCACACGCTCAATCATCTGCCCTAAAAGTGAAATGTTTTCACTTTTCTTTGAAAGTTTTTACTCACTGAACTGTTTGATCAAGTTTTGTTATCATTATGTCATTAAGTTATTTATAATAAAGGTAATAGTAATGATAATAATATCAATAATCATGATAATAATAATAACTATCATTAATACTATAATTGGTATTATCATTCATCAAATTAATATCATTATTATTATATTATTATTAATATCATTATAATTATTATTGTTATAATTGCTATTATTCTATTACAACTTTTATTTTCATTATTTATTTATCATAATTCAATATATACATGTACATACTTTTTTGGGGGGGGGGGTTCAAGCGAACATTGCCAAAAAGGGAATGGGTGGAAAGGGGAATAGGAAGGGAATTAACCCCGAGTCCCTTAGACAAAACCCTAATGTGAATACATTATTGCCTGATTATTAAAATGCACCTCGCGTACTGTCTATCACACTCATCTAAAACCTCGACCCGACACTGCCGGCGTCGAGCCGAAGTAAAATCCCCAGCTATGCGGCGTAAATAATTGAAAAGGGAGCGTCCATTGCAAAGGTCATATTACCAAAAGTCCACCCAGGAGATTAAAGTGACTGGACGGGACGATTAAGAAGAAATCACAGACCGTTTAGACAACGACTCATTAGGCACTAATTAAGGGACTTAGGGGGTGTTGCTCAAAATCAACTGCAAATCAACTGCAACTTTACAGATTGTAACGCGCATTTTTATTCGCGCACGGTATGCGCATTTATCAAGACGTGCATGAAACAATGATTTTGATTGGCGCGCTCCGATCAACTGCAACTTGCGATCAATTGCAACTTTTGAGCAACACCCCCTTAAAGAAACTCCCGGGAAGAAATAGTATACAGTCAAACCTAGTTATAACGAGGCCCTTGGGACCAGAGACCTTATCTCTTTATATCGAAACTTTGTTATATCAGGGCCAGAAATAAAACAAAATAAAAAGATATAAGTCACTGAGAACTACCTTGTTATAGCGAGATCTCGTTATATCAGTGCTCATTATAACGAGGTTTGACTGTACCATTTTGGTAAATGCAGTCACTTTGTCGATTTCTGGACAAAGACGAATGTATAAACAAGGCAGAGCGACTGACATTTTCTTCTCCAACTTTTCTAGCTCATAGAGGAGGAGAAGTAGAAAAAAGTACAACCATTACAAAAAAATGTCTACTTTTCTGTGAAAAAAAAGTTAATTTTTGTGAACAAAGTGAATGACAATTTCTAGTGTGCTCCATGTTGGCAGCCATTTCGTGACTGTAGCTGTATGTATCACTACTGAAGCTAAGAAGCCCTTTAGGGGTGTAAATTAAAAGTTTGAAAATTCATGAGTATCGTCCGGTTTCGTTCAAATTTTTTACAGCTGGATTATTGTCATTTTCCCCAACCACTGACAGCACATGGTGTTATTTCCCTTTAAAGGAAAACTCTATTTTTTTCAATATGGTATGGTTTGGAAAAATTCATCTTCAGTATACTATCACCTAGATTTATCTACACATATTTGACTGATTAATAGGCCCACAATATTAGTATCATATGTTTTTTGTATTGTTTTCATTTATATAAAATATATACAAATGAGAAAATCATATACCATTGATACAATTAGCTAATGACATTTTATCTTTTCTTCTTTCCACAAACCCAAACAACACAACCCAACCTGTTGTAATCACCAATTGTTATTTTTTGTGCAATTATGTTTGTATCCCCATCACGTTACCAATCACATGATATGATGCGGTGCACATGTCACGTGATATGTTGTGTGATTATCACGTGATGTGATACTGTGTTCCCAACCCTGAAACCTACTAACCACGCACACAAATCTGCTCACTAACTCTCGTTGTTGATATGTTGTGATATTCCCGAAAATCTGCTCAAACCAATAAAATTCTTGTCCCACTTTCAAACGTTTTTTTTTTTTTAAACTTCTGAACCCTTTTTCACCTTCCGATTTATATGTAAATGGAAACCACTTCCTTTGAAAAACTATGTTTGTAACAACACCTACAACATCTTGCTCCTTTCTTTTATACCCTTAAATCAAACCGTCTTCCAATAATCTGACCTGATTGATAACCGTTAACCAAATGCTTTTCTGTCATTTTTATGAACAATTATTCTAACTCGAACGAAATATTATATTGATTTTCTTTCAATAAAAAAATCTTGATCTAACCAATCTACGATTTTAACAAAATAACCTTCCTTGAATCGTTTTCCCGCTTTGTTGTGGTAAACTTTCACATTCAACCGACCCTTTAAACCCGGTTGATCTGTAAAACAATCATTTGTGCCTATTTATTCAAATCACAAAACTTAACTGATCTAACCTCTTCAATTTCAACATAAAAAAAAAACATCTCAAATTATACCCTCAACCTTGTGGCTTTACTCTTGAACTGACCCTCTAAAACCCGGCTGATCTGTGAACCCCATCTCTTTTGACTCATCTTTCATTCCTAAATTACCCTCAAGCGTCTGATTGTAATCCATCATCTTCTCCCTAATGATCCATGTTTGTCGTCGCCATGTGGTGCAATACCTCACGCCCCATCCCATCTTTCTTCGCTAAATCCCCCGCGATCGTCCCCCTGCAACCCCTCGACGCACCCACACTGACCCCCCAACGTAATCCATCACCCTGCTTCCTTACCCCCTTCGAAATCGGCCGGCTCCTATTTCTCCGCAATGTTCCATTATACGCCTACACGTCGCGCCGTTTCTTGATCCTCTCGTTGGAATGTGATTACCCCCAACTAATCCCAAATGCACCAACATTAAACCCCATCTATAATCCACCCATCTCGTTTGATGTCTTGAACTATTCCGCCCTAATGCAACACCTTCCTAATGTCTAATTATCTCGTGAATCAATCCCTCTCTCATCTTAAAATCTCCGAATTGCTTTTATCCAATCCCCGACGCACAAACGCCATCCCTTCTTGATTAATCTTAATCCCTTTGGTTACCCCCTTCTAATCGCATTGGTCGTTGTGTTCCCCATTCAAATTCCATTAACATGGTGTCTTACCCTACTCGTTATTACCTGGTGGTCCTCTTCTTAACACACCTACACCAAATATCTATTCGCAATTAATGTTCCCGCTTAAATCCCACCGTTTTAACCCCTTCGCCTCTTCTAAATTAACCCCAATTAATCTGCAATCTTGCACCTCATGTGCCACCCAACTAATAACCATTACTAAATCCTCTACACCTTCCGAACCATAACTGGCCACTTGGCACTAACCAATTGACACTAACCATCGTACAATTTGCAATCAATGTTACCCCTTAAAACCCTTCCCCTTAATTCTAATCACTCCTAATCCTAAATCCTAATAATCACACAATACCAACCACTACCAACCATTCCCAATCCCTAAATCTTCCAACGCCAAATCCCAAACACGCCAACCAACACACCTAATCCCACCCTACAGATCCCCCTCCCTTAATCCCCGCGAACCCCTTCACGCACCCCCTCCGACCCGACCGGCGCTCCTCGATCCTAGCCCACTACAAACACTCCCTTCGTGTCGCCCGCCAAGTACCCAACCTAGAGTTTTTCCAAGGACGGATTATCATCGGATCGACAGCTTTCACTGAGCCAATCAGTAATAGCAAGTGTGCTCATGAAGTCTCGAGGTCCGATACCCAGTTCCCGGGTTCGTTGTATCGAAACTGCACGATGGCTCCTAAAACCACACCTCCGGGTAAGTATTACCCCTCAGAAGGAATCCCCGAATCCCCTCTTACAGTCCAATACCATTATGTCCATAATGATCCTCAACAAGAGTGAATATTTATGGTAAAGGCTGATTAACACCGACATGTGCCGTCATAACGTCTGCCCAGTGTTCATGACGCTCCGTGATCGCAGAAATACTGGGCGAGGACGCTGGACCGACGTTGCATGGAGGCCTTCGTTTAGCACACGACGTACACACCTGATACCGTCAAGTAAAGGCCACTGCACTCTGAAACAAGCTACAGTGCGTCGTCTAAGGGTGTGGTACTCGATACTTGAAACTTGATTGCTCCTCGAGTATCAAGTATTTTTGCCGTGAGACGACGTATTGTAGCATGTCTCAGGATTTGAAAAGTTGGTCTTAACATTTTGATTACTGGAACCGGGTAGTCCCTACCCAAAGTTTATGGGTATTACAGAATTCAGTAGTCAATGGGTTAACCCTTTGACTACTGGAACCGGGTAATCCCTATACAAAGTTTATGGGTATTACAGAATTCAGTAGTCAATGGGTTAAGGTCTTACGGCTTCAGGTCATGTAGTCTGTGGTGGCCTCAAGCGTCGTTCCTCCCCGTACATCTGCGTTGACAGAGTGTCATCAACCGCTAGATAGACGTTATCTATAAATGCAAAGGTGTAAGTCAGCCTTTAATAAATTGACATTTTCAGGAACGGTCCAGAGATGTGTCTTATTTTGCCCAAAGTGCTCAAGACAGATTGAACACGATATAAACTATTTTCGAACAATAAAGTCGGTACAAGGACAATAGATCCGTACGCCGTGAATTGAACTGTGCGGACACAACAATCACAAGCCCGTTCTGATTTGAATAGCATTACAATGGAGCATTGAATAGGTGTTCGACTTAATTTTGCGGAAATAGTTAATATCCTGTTATTGACATTTGAATGCACACCCTGGTCAACTAACAACCCAACTATCTGTTTGATTAATTTTATTCACGACAAGTTGCGACTATGTAAAACAAAATGTTTCCACTTAAAAAGATGCTCAGACATACTTAATAACATAGCATTCCATTATTGAAATGCTGCATAAATTCTATTCATTCAATTTATCTAATGTTACCAACTTAAAATGGAAAGTATAAGGCCCAAAGCCACATAGGACCCCGGAAGCAACACGATTCAACCCGACTCTTTGTTCAGTTCACAGTTAGCTGCCTGCGAACAAAAAGTCGTGTCGAATCGTGTTGCCTCCAGGGCCCATGTGACTGGGGCCTTAGTGCGCATCCATATATGTTTAAACCTCCATCTACTCCTGAATATATACTATTTACATAAAAAAGTAAAGAAACTATTTTTTTTTTGCAATTTCTGGAAAAGTGTATTCACATTATGTATAATAGTACCATCTTTGCACTTACATTCAAATGAAGATGTATATTCATGTGAAATGATGTATTACTATTCATATAAAAGTGATATGTATTTGGAGTGTGTCTGAACTGAAATTATAAGAGTGTTTGCTTTTTGTTTTTAGAAGAAACTCCCTAGTTATAGTTGCGTGTAATTGCATGCTTTTTGGTGTATTCACATAAACTATATCTAATGTATATGTACTACACACGCAAAGCATTGCATCATTATAAGGCATTTAGTGACTGGTGGAGAACAACTGATGCTCATGGTAATGCATGAATTCACAATATTTTCATGTTTTGTTTATCTGGATAGATTAAGCATTAGGACTGTATGCACTCTCCTCTATATCAATGCAAATTGAGGTTCAAGTCTTGGTCGGATGTAGAATATTCTTTGGAATATTACTCCGAATGCAATGTGATAACATTTCACTACATTTCGCTAATGTTACTAATTTTGTTCCGTCAAACAGCAAGTGATGATAGACGTATAATGTATTCTTGTCAACTTCTATTTATGTATTCATGTTATTGGGTTTTTTCCATTTATTTCAGCAGGGTAGCCCCAACAGTAATAAATGTACGTACTGTTGTGCCTGGATAGGGGCACTGTACAACAAAACCACATTCATACAAACATACATTTAGACAAAGGAAACTACTTTATTACACTCAATAACAGTTAACACACACAGTATCCTTTAAGAAAAAATGCAATAAAAATAAATTATAGATATTAACAATATTTGGCCATTTCCATGGCGATTCATTGTAAGGGCCGACTCACACGTTAGCGTTTTTAGCCTGCGTCGACCCACCGGTTTTTTTTAAATTGAAAACACTCCTTGGACACACAAAGACGCAAGTCATACGGTGGAATTGCGGTCGACGTAAGCTGCTTGAGCGCAAGCCGAACGTCAGTCCACCGTCTGATCAGCGTTTAAGCACGCCCGGGGAGCGTTGTTAATCTTCAAAAACGCTGGGCTGACGCAGGCTAAAAAACGCTAACGTGTAAGTCGGCCTTAAGGGTCGTATACTCCTTAGACGTGTACGGCGCAATAGTCATATGAAAAACAATTCTAGTCATATATTTCATTCTACCATTGAGAGCAGATTATCACCAATTTTATGACCCATTGGTCATGCAGTTTATACCAGTGTGATAACATCGTCTATTGATCTTATGTTAATATCCAGTTGAGGATTCTCTGTGGTCTAATTGTTTAACTTTTTATTCTCATGCGCGCACCGTGGGAGGGATTGGAGGAGCCAGCCCGGATGCGCCAAAATTTGGCGCCAAAATGGCACCAAGGGCCCCAAAATTGCTATAAAAGAAAGGTGGGTGCAAATTGTCAAAAGGGGGGGGGGGGGGGGGCCCAAATTTTTTTTTCCCCCCCCCCCCCCCCCCCCCCCCCCCCCCCCCCCCCCCGTAACAAAATCCTGGGTGCGCGTATGATTCTGGTAACTTTACAGACTCTAGATGTAATTATACAAATTATATGGTACATGATTGTTAATTCTTATTCGATACAAATTCATATAGGCCTAAATGATATTTACATTTCTTTGCGTAAATTACACAAGTAGGCATATAATTCAGTTACATAATTTCAATCAGCTAGTTTTAAAGAATTATGTTAAAATTATAGGATTTTTGTATGAGAGGCAAATGACTTGGATATATACATGTTTGGTTGACGAGCTAGCAAGCAAAAAAAACAAACAATCGAACAATCAAAAAGGATTTTTTTATTAAAATCAATTTCACTCTGCAGAAACCAAACAAACACAGATAAACAAATCAACAATAAATTATAAAGGTTGTATATTGTATTCATAAAAAAAAAACTTAAATATTGCTTTTCCTTGGACAGGGAAGGCGTGGGGTATAAGCAGGCCCTGATTCCCTCGATTTCCTGCACCAAGTTTATGTATTTTATGGGGGGGGGAGGGGGTATAGGTATAGACCCTACAGAACGGGTCACAAGGCCCGCTCAACGCACTGTACCAATTCCTATTTCCATAATAATGGCCATTGTCAAATTCTCGAGATGCGATGGAAATAAAAAAAAAAACATTGTATCATGATACCGCAGCCGTAATGATATTTTGAAGAAAAAAAATTTACCGCACCATGTGCGAAGTAGACCAAAAATAATAGCTCCATGAATAATAAATGAGCGTTTTAAATCATACAGTTTTACGCTTCTTGATTTTCAAACTAAATGCGATCTGATGACTTGATCAGCTGATTATGTATCCAATTAACGTCGTCATCATTTTGTAAGGGAAAAACATGTCTAAGTGTATAATTATCGTACAAACACAAAGCATCGTGATGAAGATTTGAGAAAGGTTATTTAAGAAAATGACACCTTAAATGTTTGTAAGTGTAAATCATGAATCAAATTTTAACGAGATTTTCAGTTGTAGATTTCTGATTGCAGCATAACGGTGTCCGTGATTTTTGTCAAAACATATTTGTTGACAAAAAGGACAAAATACGAAAGGATGATAATTGATTCATTTTAGAAAAAATTACAATTATTGTAATTTGATATAAAATGAATTTAGTAGATTGCTTTTGTATTTATTCCCATAAATTGCCACCAAAGAGCGACACGTAGCAAAGTGAAACTACAAACAAACAAAATCAATAAATCTATAGTATTAAATTATCTACATTATTAATTTATAATTGAGAAAGTAAATGATTTTTCATACCATCTTGAAATTTTTTTTTTTTAAATATTAAGAATAATATGGCTTAAGGTGTGGAATGAAATGTCAGTTCGTTATTATAGATCCGATTAATCTAGTGACGATTGTTTTGGTATCACCCAATGATATGCGTGTATGTTACGTGTGTCTATTATGCACATTATAGAGATGCAAACCGTTCAGAAATATGAATTATACTTCCATGCGAATTCAAGGTTTTCATAGCAAGTTAATGGTTGAGAGTGCGTTTATTGTTGTCACATTTGCTGTCATTTTAGTCAGCTGTTGCATAATGAACATTTTAATTTTGGCCTCATACATATTTTGGAACGAGTGGCACCTCTGATATCATAGAATAACATGCAACTGTGTCAATTTATTGCAAACAAAAAGTCTTTCCGATTAGATGTTTGCTTGTGTATTATTCCCAACTATATTATCGTGTACAGCAACGAATCTAGCAACGGAGAGAGATGAAAAAATAAACCGTTGGTCATATTTCTGATATCATAGAATAATATGCAACTGTGTCAATTTATTGGAAACAAAAAAAAAACAGTCCTTCCTATTAGATGTTTGCTTGTGTATTATTCCCAACCATATAAGCGTGTACAGCAAGGAATCTAGCAAGGGAGAAAGAGAGAGAGAAAAAAAAAAACAGTTGGCCATATCGCCACGTTAAACCCCCAAGGACGATGAAAATGGCGGAGGAATTAAATATTAAAACATTATGAATTATAAATGAGACAAATCGCATCAAGGGCAGTTCAATCATTTAGTGTCGAACAAACGTCTATTACCATGATTTAAGCATATATTTATCAATTCAAACATATAAAATTTATATAGGTTATATAAAATCGGGTACAGAATCATAATGCTTCGTCATTCAAAATAAATGGAAGGTAACTATTTAGAAACAAATACATGAATAATGAATCAATGAAATAAATAGATAGATAAATGAGTGAAAAATTAGTATACATATATACATGAACAATCATATTTGATATTTCCTTTGGACAGATTCATTGATTTCATGATAAGAAACACTTCAAGAATTTTTTTTACAAGCTTAAAGCCCAAGTACAGTTTTTGTAAAGATGAAGAAATGTGAATTTTGGGGATATTTATCATGACATGTAATTCTTATACACATTTTTAGACCATAGCATATTTTCTTACGAACTGATTCTTTTGAAATTTTGAATTTGACCGTAAAATCATATTTAGCGCCCTCTCTTGGTTATAGCATTGTTTTGCTCTTTATCGAGCACATACACAATTATTTCCAAGATTTGACAATAGAACGATATAGAGATATATACAATAATTAAATTCTTAAATTTTCATCCAATTCTGAGCATGGGAAGTTGTCCTTTATCAAGAAAGAAAATATTGAAATAGCGTGGTGAAGCACCACGCGATAAAAATTTGCACATTTTAGGTTATAGCTTTTCCAAAACTCGTTCATTTTTTGCACAATCTTTTGTGTAATATGTTTATGATACTATAATTCATTTCATATAGATTTGAAGATAGAATCTGGTGATGAAAATAATTCGCTTTTACCAAAACTGGACTTGGGCTTTAAATGAAGTTGTTTACTTTGTCCAATTCCTTTGTCCCTTCTGCTAAAGGTCGATTCACACGTTGCGTTTTTAGCCTGCGTTGGCCCAGCGTTTTTGGAAATTAAAAACGGTCTCTTGACGCACAAAGACGCAGGTTAAACAGTGGACTGACGCTCGTCTTACATTTGTTGAGCGCAAGCCGAACGTCAGTCCACCGTCTGATCTGCTAGCCCGACGCAGGATAAAAACGCAAAGATGTGAGTCGCCCTTAAAAGTGAATGTGCACAACATAAATCCTCAGAAAAACACTTGAATATCATTTTTTTCTAATTGTTAATATCTTCTAATGCAATAATGGATGTAAATCTTATATTAAAATATCAAATCATAGCGATAATCCTTCAAAATATCACGAAGGAAATGGGAACCAATTAGCATCAATCCATTTGCCGTCTGGTTCCGTACACAGACCTTGATAGGCCTTCATCGATTAGCGCGAAGTGGTTGCTCAAAACCGGTACTGGGAGCAGAAGGGACAAATATATCGAACAAAGTAAATAACTTCCATTCAACCCTTCACAGTGGCTCTAAACACATAGAAAGTAGCTTCCTTGTTTATTAATTGAATTAATTAATCAATCCCTTCAATATTTCTTGGCATGATAAGAAGGCGGAAATTTTATTCTGTATTCTGGGGTTATAATGGAGGCTTAAATTGAAGTTGTTTATTTTGTCCAATGTCTTTTTCTGCTTTGCTCACAATAAGCGCTTTAATACCACAGGTCCCAATTATATAACAACGTTTAACCCAATGAGCCACAGTGTCACGTTTTCGTGATGTTTTGACAGTGCATGTACCTCTAGTAAAAAAAAAAGTTTAGCATTCAGTATGACACCTAATTAGAAAGAGGAAAATACACAGAGTTTAACTCTGTTTCCATTATGTGGCATTGTGTCTCCGAGTAATATGGTAATTTGCAATCACTGCAGTCATTGAATTGGAAAATAAAGAACGCAATAGCTGTATATAAAGCTTCTCCGTTTTGTATCTAATTAAAGAAAACGACTGGCTAAACACCGGATAAGTGTGAATAGGATATAGGTAAAAAAATGATCTGAAAACGATCCGAGTGCCATATCAGACCATCATCCCCGGTTGTTCACTGGCTAAACACCGCATAAGTGTGAATAGAATATAAGGGAAACTGATCTGAAAGCAGACCGCGTGCCATATCAGACTATCATCTCCGGTGTCCACTGGCTGAACACTGGCTAAACACGGGATAAAGACTGGGTATACACCGCACAAGTGTGAAAAGAGTATAGGTAAAAAAAAAAACTGATATGAAAACAGTCCGAGTGCCATATCAGACTATTATGCCGGATGTTCACCGACAAAACATCGGGTGAACACCGGATAAATGTGAATAGGATATAAGTAAAGAAGAAAAAGGATCTGAAAACTGTCCAAGTGCCATATCAGACTATCATCCCCGAAAGTTCACCGACAAAACACTGAGTAAACTCTGGATAAATGTAAAAAGGGTACAGGAAAAAATTATCCGAAAACGGTCCGAATGCCATATCAGACTATAATTACCGGGTATTCACTGGCTAAACACCAGGTAATCCCTAACTAAACACCTGGTGAACACCGGATAAACACCAGGTAAACACCGCATAAGTGTGAAAAGGATATAAGTAAAAAGATTAAAATGATCTGAAAACAGTCTGAGTGCCATATCAGACTGTCATCCCAGATCTTCACTGGCTAAACACATGGGCAAACACCGGAAAGAACCGGGTAAACACCAGGTAGACACCAGGTAAACACCGGGTAAACACCGATTAAGCACCGAAGTGTGAATGGTGTTTAAGTAAAGTAACCCCGAAGGTAACCTTGACAGGTTCGGATGAAGGTGTCATGCAATTCATAACTCATCAGATTTTTACCTCTACAAGGTCACGTTGATGCATATTTATTGCAAATTTATTTCCCTGATAATCTTCCCAAATTACCAGGGGGCCAATTGCACGAAATAGTCTTTTCTATCCTCTTCATGCTAAGACGTGTTAACTTCTGGCGCCACCCTCTTATCTTACAAACATTGATCAAATTCTATGAGGGTGTGAGAAAAAGTTAAGACGTCTTAACGAGAAGAAAATAGCTAAGATCATTTTGTGCAATTGGCCCCAGGTGCTTAAACACTGGCATATTGTGGATTGACAAAACGTAAAAGGGAGGGGGGGGGGCGTCTTCAATAGACTAAGCAAATATCTTATGGAAATTCGGTGCTTAAACACTGCCATATAACGTGGATTGACAAAACCGTAATGGGGGAGGCATCTGCAATAAACTTTACACATATCTTATGCGAATTTTTACCCATTTTTTAAAAAAGTTTTTCTTTCGCCCCAGAAATGAGCGGAATATATACATTATCGCAATTTGAAAACTTTTTATGGCTCGCTTTCACAACTTCAATTTATGTTATATCAATTTTTTAAGCCTTTAGTACAACAGCAATATTCCGATTATTCCATCGCGAGTATAACATCACTGCTAATCAGCTTGGGTTCCAATCAGTGCCAAAAAGTAAGTTGAGCATTTTGAAGAAAAAAAAGATTTCTAACTTTATCTCTGCGATGCAATTTCTTTCTAAAGCAACTGTTGCATGAACTTAAAGTAGCTGCGTCACGCCTTGAACTTCCGTGATAAGACCCCAGCACGCCAAACACAGCACGAAATCGGCACACGGCATTTATGCGATATCTTGGTTGTTATTGGCCGGTGCGCGCAAAGGATGTTTAACAATTAGCCAATCACACTTGAAAAATCGCTTTTAAAATATGCTGTGATGCCGTGCCGTGTTTGGTGTGCCCGGGCCTTTAATGGGTTTCCGAGATTCGTTGGTAGAAAACGAGTGTGCGTTTCATTTGCGCACTGAATGCAAGTGTGCAACTGATTTGCGCATCATTTGTTGCATATTTCTGTTTTCTACCGTTCACAAGCATCCGACCACAAATTGCGAAGACACGCTATTGCAAGCGTGCCGGTCGAAGAGGGTGCTGATTGACAGGAGTGCTATAGAAGAGTTTTCTGGCTTACAGACTCTCCAAATGTAGACAAAATTTAAATAGACCAAACAAACAAAAGTTTGAAGAAAGTTTCACGAAAATTTTAAAATGTTTAAATGAAAATTATACAATGGTATCACAAATCGGTAACTTGCCAAAGTTCGTGAGCTGGTGCGTGCTCGCAGGACGAAAATTCACGTCGTGACGCAGCGACTTTAAACTGGTTTCTCACTACTGATCGGGCCAATCCGATTGCTCCCAACCTCTTAAAAGTAGTCTACAAAAGCAGACATGTTGTGATCCAATAACACACTGAATTCATTAAATCGTGGTCAAAAGAAGTCAATAGAAATAAACTATTTTATTGATTAATTTGAAACGTCAAATGGCTTGTCAAAATTAAATTCATTCAGAGTTCTCTGGCATTGATGTATTCGAATACTAAAATATGTCTATTTTTGTAGACTGGATTTGAGAGATTTTCGCAATCGAACATATGTGATCGGTAATGGAAATCCAATACTAAACTTTCATTGCAGCTCACTCTTCCATCCTTTTAGTCGTTTCTATGTCCGGATTTCGTAATCTTCTTCGACATTGTCGTTAAGCTAGTGTCACTTTCTTAAAGGGTATCGTATATCACTCATTAGAAACCGGAAGAACTGAAGATCGTGTTTCTTTAACAAAAGGGTTGTACTGGTTCCCTGTGAAGTTTGTAGCGGTACTCAATTATTGAACGAATTAAAACTCTATTAGAATGAATTCCAATGGAGTTTTAATANGGGGGGGGGGCGTCTTCAATAGACTAAGCAAATATCTTATGGAAATTCGGTGCTTAAACACTGCCATATAACGTGGATTGACAAAACCGTAATGGGGGAGGCATCTGCAATAAACTTTACACATATCTTATGCGAATTTTTACCCATTTTTTAAAAAAGTTTTTCTTTCGCCCCAGAAATGAGCGGAATATATACATTATCGCAATTTGAAAACTTTTTATGGCTCGCTTTCACAACTTCAATTTATGTTATATCAATTTTTTAAGCCTTTAGTACAACAGCAATATTCCGATTATTCCATCGCGAGTATAACATCACTGCTAATCAGCTTGGGTTCCAATCAGTGCCAAAAAGTAAGTTGAGCATTTTGAAGAAAAAAAAGATTTCTAACTTTATCTCTGCGATGCAATTTCTTTCTAAAGCAACTGTTGCATGAACTTAAAGTAGCTGCGTCACGCCTTGAACTTCCGTGATAAGACCCCAGCACGCCAAACACAGCACGAAATCGGCACACGGCATTTATGCGATATCTTGGTTGTTATTGGCCGGTGCGCGCAAAGGATGTTTAACAATTAGCCAATCACACTTGAAAAATCGCTTTTAAAATATGCTGTGATGCCGTGCCGTGTTTGGTGTGCCCGGGCCTTTAATGGGTTTCCGAGATTCGTTGGTAGAAAACGAGTGTGCGTTTCATTTGCGCACTGAATGCAAGTGTGCAACTGATTTGCGCATCATTTGTTGCATATTTCTGTTTTCTACCGTTCACAAGCATCCGACCACAAATTGCGAAGACACGCTATTGCAAGCGTGCCGGTCGAAGAGGGTGCTGATTGACAGGAGTGCTATAGAAGAGTTTTCTGGCTTACAGACTCTCCAAATGTAGACAAAATTTAAATAGACCAAACAAACAAAAGTTTGAAGAAAGTTTCACGAAAATTTTAAAATGTTTAAATGAAAATTATACAATGGTATCACAAATCGGTAACTTGCCAAAGTTCGTGAGCTGGTGCGTGCTCGCAGGACGAAAATTCACGTCGTGACGCAGCGACTTTAAACTGGTTTCTCACTACTGATCGGGCCAATCCGATTGCTCCCAACCTCTTAAAAGTAGTCTACAAAAGCAGACATGTTGTGATCCAATAACACACTGAATTCATTAAATCGTGGTCAAAAGAAGTCAATAGAAATAAACTATTTTATTGATTAATTTGAAACGTCAAATGGCTTGTCAAAATTAAATTCATTCAGAGTTCTCTGGCATTGATGTATTCGAATACTAAAATATGTCTATTTTTGTAGACTGGATTTGAGAGATTTTCGCAATCGAACATATGTGATCGGTAATGGAAATCCAATACTAAACCTTCATTGCAGCTCACTCTTCCATCCTTTTAGTCGTTTCTATGTCCGGATTTCGTAATCTTCTTCGACATTGTCGTTAAGCTAGTGTCACTTTCTTAAAGGGTATCGTATATCACTCATTAGAAACCGGAAGAACTGAAGATCGTGTTTCTTTAACAAAAGGGTTGTACTGGTTCCCTGTGAAGTTTGTAGCGGTACTCAATTATTGAACGAATTAAAACTCTATTAGAATGAATTCCAATGGAGTTTTAATATAACATATTCTTCGTCTAAGATGAATTTTAATAGATAGGAGTAGTATAAAGGCTGCATCGTTTGATTATATAGATCGGTATCTTATTGCAATTATATTAAATTTGTAAAGTAATTAAGGTACTGTGCACCAAGCAAGAAAGTAAAATTAAGACAAAAATTCATGATAACATTACACTTTATCATCATGCAGAAATCATTCTAATTTTAGGTAATCATTATCCTGCGCTAAAAGCTAATCTTATTATTGCCTTATGGTCAATGAGGCATTCTGATCATCGAATC
The DNA here is from genome assembly GCA_036244855.1 of Temnopleurus reevesii. Lineage (NCBI taxonomy): Eukaryota > Metazoa > Echinodermata > Echinoidea > Temnopleuroida > Temnopleuridae > Temnopleurus > Temnopleurus reevesii. Next base: position 9,000 of record BQKZ01008018.1, on the reverse strand, counting down.
AGATCTGGCCCCGTAACATAAGAATTTGTGAGAAGTCGCTCGTGAAAATAGCCAATTACGAGCTTCTTTGTATGTGCATTTTGTACAGTAGCCTGACTAGTCACCAATCAAAATTGCTTTTTCCAATAAGCTATTTATATTATTGATCTTATATGTTTTTGAAAGTTCTAACTTAAATGTTAACCCATTTCTAAGTTTCTATGTGTTCTGTAAACTTCCCGCAACATTTTATATTAACACAGTGAGAGCAGCCTTACGTTTTAAAAATTGAGATATACATTCACATCTACTTGAGGTACAAATTCACATCTACTTGAGATATACATTCACATCTAGTTGAGATATACATTCACATCTACTTGAGATAAACATTCACATCTACTTGAGATATACATTCACATCTACTTGAGATATACATTCACATCTACTTGAGATATACATTCACATCTACTTGAGATATACATTCACATCTACTTGGGATGTACATTCACATCTACTTGAGATATACATTCACATCTACTTGAGATGTACATTCACATCTTCTTGAGATGTACATTCACATCTACTTGAGATGTACATTTTCATCTACTTGAGATGTACATTCACATCTACTAATCATATTCATTCATATTTACTTCATGTATACATCTACTTGAGATATATATTCATATCTACTCTAGATCGGATACTGTTGTTTCAAACAAAGTGAAAATTGAATTTGTTTAGTTATAGTGATCCTAGAACTTAAATTCAAAACACATCTTACATATGCCTTCCTTTATGTAAGATATATTTCTTTTACATACTTGATGTATACGTTCACATTTACTATGTGTAAATGCATAAATTTAAAATTACTCTCTATAGATAATTTCGTGATTTTATTTGCAATGGCTTCTGTAATGTGGGTCCATTTTGTCTGCGCATGATGAAATTTGCCATTTATTTTCATTAACTTTTCGTTTCTACGCTTTTCACCGACCATTATTAATTTGCTGTGGTGAAAACGCATCATGTTGTATTTGCTTTTTCGTTTTATATCATTTGCTTGTCATTTGCTAACCTATGTATCAAAACTTACCCAACATTTATTCATATTCGCGTTTAAAGTTTAGTGCATGAAATAGATCCTTAATATTTTTGCGTTCACCATTAGTAATTTTACCTTTTCTTTTCCTCCTTGACCAACGCTTTTATCATTTGTCCATACCATACCCTTTTGCCCCATTTTACCTTAACTGTTCCGCAATTGACAGCCCCAGTCATTAGAGTATCTGGTAAGAAGTGAATAAGGTTGGACATCTCGAGCATAGAGTTGAGCGTGATCGTGAATGAGCATTTTGAGTGGTATGATCTAACATTGTAAATGAAATTTTACAGCAAATCTGAAATCAACATTTGCAATATTTTGGATTAAATTTGCAATTATTCCCTGATATTCCTTCATTTGGGTTACTCCCCAAGCAAATTCAGCGTGTTGTGCGTACATAACCTTTGGCACATAGCTGCAATTACGCTAGACCGATAAAACGGGTCTATTTCGATCAGGATTTGCTCCGCTGAGGCCATCGCCTGGCTACGCATCCTTTCTCTGGAGGGGCAACACCAAAAGTCAGAAATCGTTAAAAAAAAACCTCCGAGAGTCAGATGTTTCTGTCTACAATTACGCCTAATGCTTCCATAGAAGCGAAACTTGAATAAAATTGGAAAGCAACTTAATTTAGTATTTAATTTGTTTTGGAATATTTTACTATTTGCTGTAATTTTTCATCCTATAAAGTGTGCGAAATGGCATTTTGAGATTTTGGACAGATTTGTATACTTGCATGACTTTCTTCGATCTCCGCTATTTTTTAGATTGCCTTTTTTTCTTTCAGAGTTGACAATCATGCACTGCTGTTTCTAAAACTGTTTTTATTTTAATATCTTTGAGAAATGAAATAATTTTTGTCTGCATGTAAAGATCACGGGTATGAATTGCATGTGAGTACAGTTGAAAATAATTGCATTTCTATTCTTATGAATTAAAACAATACATCATTGGACTTTGCACGATGCATGCAAAATTATTTTATTCATGTTTGAATTGGGATGAATATTTCAATCTAATTAAAAGAATGTGTCGAATCATGCTATCGCATTCATACCACATACATTGTAATCAAATTGGAATAAAGCAAAGTGTATCCCGAGTTGGAATGACATGTTTTTACCATTTCTGTATTCCGTTTACATCATTTTAACTCGGTAATTTTTTTCATAGTTACTGCGAAACCAAACGTTCAAACTCAGATGGCATTGACTTCCAAGAAATTTCTCCCTCGAAACTGAATCTTCAGAAATGATAGCACAGCGGTGTGGTTTCGTCGATCAATAATATTAGATAAATGACTGTCACAATCCTGCTTAGGATAATAATTGATGGGCAGCTATTCTAAAACAATATTTTTACTGAAAGACTTTTGAGCAAGACTTGGCGAATCCCTTATAACCATTTGTAAATGTATTTATAATAGAAGATCATATGTTTCCTTCGAATTAGCTCATCTTTAATTTTAATATCCTCAAGTACTGCTATTTGAGATGGCATTTGTGACATTCACATAATTTTATTTCAATATTGTACAAAGGCATACAACTGCGTCTTATTTTATTCTTTAAAAAACATGTACCGCTCAGTTTCACTTTGATTTGTTCGTTTACATCATAAGCTCTAAGAATACTGTACAGGGAAAGCGATATAAACTATTTCCGTGAAATAAAGTGGGACGCAGACAATAGATCCATACGCCGTGTATTCAACTGTGCGGGCACAACAATCACAAGCCGGTTTCGATTTGAATAGCATTAAAAAGGACCATTGAATTGGCGCTCGACTTGATTTTTCGGAAAGTACTTTATATCGTGTTAGGGAACTTGTACCATGATAAAATGCATTCTTTAAGTATCTATCTGATTCCTTTTCACTTTCTTGTATTCCTGTTTAAGCTCCGGGAATGCCGTATTTCCAGACGAAGAATGTCCAGGTTTTGCTTCGAGTCAACGAAGGAGGCAGAGTCCGTTTCAAATGCCGAGTCTCGGATATTGGAAGCTACCCCGTCCTCTGGTATAAGAATAATAGGGGAAGAAGTAAGTGAATTCAAGAAAATTAAGTTGCGGAGCCAGAATTGGACAATAACTTAAGGGGGGGTGCTTGCTACATAGAGTCGGCTTTAATTGTCGAGACTCAGACATTGGGAATTACCCCGTGCTCTGGTACAAAAATAATCGAAGAAGAAGTAAGTGAATTCAAGAAAATATTAGTGGCGGGTCCAGAATTGGACAATAACGGGGGTTGCTTGTTATATAGAGTCCGCTTCATGTTTTGAGTTTCAGATATTGGGAATTACCCCGTACTCTGGTATAAAAATAATAGAAGAAGAAGTAAGTGAATTCAAGAAAATATTAGTGGCGGATCCAGAATTGGACAGTAAGGTGGGGGGAGGGTGTCCTTGCTACATAGAGTCGGCTTTATTTGTCGAGTCTCAGACATTGGGAATTACCCCGTGCTCTGGTATAAAAATAATAGAAGAAGAAGTAAGTGAATTCAAGAGAATATTAGTGGCGGATCCAGAATTGGACAATAAGGAGGGGGGTGCTTGTCATATAGAGTCCGCTTCAAATGTAGAAACTCAGATATTGGGAATTGNGATTTATAATGGATCACCTTTAATAATGTCTGTTGAATTTTGTGCTTTTTTCCTTTTAGGATCACTCATCTCATTCGGTAGTAATTTTGTGGACACACATCGTCCGTACATCAAAGATGGCGACTATGTTAATTCGACCTTTGACCTCATCATAGACAACGTCCAAAGGTCAGATGAAGATATATATTCTTGCGTCATTAATGCGGTACCAAACATCGAACTCAATTTTACACTGCTGGTGTCTTGTGAGTATATTCAATTGAATTACTACATGCAATTTACTTCACTTAATCGGACATGAATCAATTTATAGCCAAGCCAATCACTACTTATTCCTTAAATTGGCAACATTCACATTTTTTATTCACCTATTAGAGCAGTTTAATCGAGTGCAATGCTACAGAATTAAATCTTTGTTGTCAGAAACGTGTTAAAAAGTCACTAATTCGTATATGATTTGTATAATGATTTGTAAATGCTTACTGTGTTGCTAGTATATGGATGTATGGCAATTTTACTAATTATTTTCATTTAAAAAGTTCTCTGCATTAAACGGTAAATGATAATAATAATAATTATATTAATAATTATAATAATGAAAATGATATATACAATCTATACAGCGCACATGTCCACTCTGTGGAGTGTTCGAGGCGCTTTGCATTATTACCCTGGTTTTAGCCGGCGTACTCCAGCGCACTTGGTATTTTCAGGAATAGCTCTGGGTTGAGTGCATCATGATATAGATTAGTTTCTTGCTGAAGAAGATTAATGATGGATGGCATTCGAAACTTCGACCTTCTGGTTGAAAGGCGAGAGTCAGAACCACAAAACGATTTGTGGTGTGCTTCATTCATTTTTGGTTATTTTGTATATAGAGAAAAATAGAAACAAAACAGAAAGGCAAGATAGAAGGGGAGCTTCATGACCATGAGAGAGAGAGAGAGAGAGAGAGGATTTATGTGTGTGTGTGTGTGTGTGTGTGTGTGTGTGTGTGTGTGTTAATTTTGAGTGACTTTGTATTCCTGCTTAAGTATTTATAGATATGGTGAACATGAGTGTTTGTGTGTATTTTTGTCTTTCTGTTTGCCTGCGTGAGTTTTTTGCGTTGTAAGTGTGTTTTCTTTGTCATCGTTATCTATTATTTGTTACTCTGTCGTGTGTATGCTTTGTTTTGTTTAGATTGTTCTTTTACCTATATTACCCTCTCTTTCCCCCTTTCGTATAATGTGTATAATTATTGTCTGTGTGCACTTTCATGTGATATGCCTGTATGTGTGTGTGTGTGTGTGTATGTGTGTATGTGTGTGTTTAGTTTCATCGCCTATTCTATATCTCACTGCCTCTCTTTCTATCTCTCTCATTGATAACACACATACACACACACCCAAACGTATTTTTGAAGTCGTGCTGGCCCATATGACTCGCATAGTTTAGGATAAAAACCAACTCTCCATAACTACCAACATGACCCATTTTGTCCGGGTGTTATGTTGGTAGTATAGGGGTTAACTACCACACGCCGTGACTTCACAAATGCTATGCCTCGTAGAGAGGAATGTTAATAGAGTTCCCTCAAACTACTCACGGGGGACTAATTTAACACCTTCGGTCGTCGAGATAAGGCCATCAGCGTCAGGAAAACTGTGAGGTAAATTAACGCTAAAAAGTGCGAGGGCTCTTGACGACCATGTCACCTGGACGCATTCATGNCCCCCCCCCCCCCCCCCCCCGAAAATAAGAAGAATGTTTTCACTTCCAGACGGTATTTAGCTAACAATGAAATGAAACACAAACAAATGAATAAACATTACATCTATCTATCTTTTTATCCATGTATCTATCCATCCCTCCATCTATTTATCTATCCATCTATCTATCTATCTATCTATCTATCTATCTATATATCCATCTACCCCTCCATCTATGTATCTATCTATCTATCCATCTATCCATCCCTCCATCTATCTATCTATTCATCGAACCAATGTGGTGGTCCATCCCTCCATCTATTTATCTATCTATCTATTTATATACTTATTGAACCAATGTGGTGGTCCATCCCTCTATCTTTTTATCTATTTATTGAACCAATGTGGTGGTCCATCCCTCCATCTATTTATCTATATATCTATCTATCCATCCATCCCTCTATATATTTATCTATCTATATATCCATCCATCCCTCCATCTATTTATCTATCTATCTATCCATCCATCCATCCCTCCATCTATCTATCTATCTATCCATCCATCCCTCCATCTTTTTATCTATATATTTATATATCTATCTATATAGCTATCTATCTATCCATCCATCCTTCCATCTATTTATATATATATCTATCCATCCATCCCTCCATCTATCTATCTATCTATCTATCTATCTATCTATCTATTGTCCCAATGTGGTGGTCAAAAGGTGAAAGTGCGGCTGGTTCGGCTCCCTGCATCCGCTCGTAAATAAATGGATTATACGCTTACTCCTTAGGAACAGTATGTATGTATTGTTCAAAAGATGAAGATGTATTATTAAAGAAACATTTTGTGAATATTTGAATAATCTTATCAGACCAGCAGATTTACCAACGCATTTTAAAGCTGGCCAAACTTTCGAATTATATTTATATTACTACTCTTTTTCCTTTTGTATAAGTACATGTATTTGTCCACATAGATTTTACAAATCACCAACATGACTAAACTTTTCAATAACAAAAACAGCATAGAATTTAAAAGAAATGCTGATATTTTGGCATACATAAATTCTTAGCGAATTCACTGAATTTCAGACCTTTTTTTTTACATTAGAGAGTTGTTATTCGCACGTGTTTTTTTTTAAGATTATTGTACAAAAGTCTATGGACATTACATTGAGTGAAAATGCTAGCCAATTTATGGTTGCGAAATTTGCGAAAATTTCAGCTTTTACAGTATAATTTTCGGTTATACAATATACTGAAACCTAAGACAGAAAAAATGACATTGACAAAGATTTGAATTTCCCAATCAACATATTATCTTTCTATGCCTGTATAGGATGCGTACTCGAAAATACAATAAGTAACGTGTAAGTTTTCCTACGGATTTGATATTAATTGCATTTTCTTCTCATTTTTTGTCGTCATTCACACTAAACAAAGCGTGCTGTTTCTATAGATACAAGCAATTCTTTTGGCATAGCGTTATACATATTAAAGCTAATATGGCGCACAGAACAACAATGCATATATTTGTGAATACATGGAATTGAATGATGATTAGTTTCTCTAATATTATGAAATAATAATTGTGAGGTCTTTCATCAATTATGTCGGATTTATTTATTCCAAGGCTGTGATGGATGTGATATGATATGATTGATAATATGTGAAGATGAATACGTTATGATTGTGAAAACTCATCGAGCTAGCATATGACTGAACCGTGTGAAGGCCCATTCACACCATTGCGTTTTAAGCTTGCGTCGGCCAAGCGTTTTTGGAAATTAAAAAACGCTCCCTTGACGCAGAAATACGCAGGTCTTGTTTGTTTGTTTGTTTTTATTTCCGTAAATTCAGAACATAATATACAAAACATATATAGATAAAATTATACACAAAACGGCGGATAGCCTATTTCAGCGGTATTTACCAAATATCGCTGTTCTTCCATGGGGTCCTTACAACAAAATTAATACATTTTATACATAAAACAATAACGTCAAACAAAAAAACTTATACGGTCATATGAAATGACGCTTGGCGTACGCTCGCTGAGCGCAAGCCTAAAGTCAGTCTACGGTCTGATCTGCGTATGATGCGCTTCCAGTGAGCGTTTTTAATTTTCAAACATGCTGGGCCGACGCAGGCTAAAAACGCAAATGTGTGAGTCAGCCTTGACTATGATGCACGGTAATTACATGGTTTTGAGTGAGGAATTGCTTTCTTAAAACCAGGGCGCTGTGCAAAAAAGATTTAAAAATGCTTTCTAAGAACAACTTTAAGAAAGACTTAGAATGACTGGTATTAATTCTTGTGTTAAATAAATGGATTTACGAAAATCCAGCACAAGAACTGAAAAAGTGGAAACGCCGTGGTATAGTGGTTCTGACTCTCGCCTCTCAACTAGAGGGTCGTAGGTTCGAATCTCACCAGTGACGTTAATTTCATTCAGTAAAAAAATCATCCACATTGTGCTGCACTCGACCCAGGTGAGGTGAATGCCCGTTCCTGGCAGGATCTTTTTCCTCGAAATGCAGCGCGCTACTCACAGCTAAATTCAGGACAATCATGCTACATTGTAGAGCGCATAGGGCCCCCGGAAGCAACACGATTCACCACGACTCTTTTTTCGCAGGCAGGTAACTGTGAACTGAACAAAGAGTCGTGTTGAATCGTGTTGCTTCCAGGCTTAGAGTTAGTGTTAGGTGCTATATAAGAAAGTATAATGATATTAGCATTATAGATATTATCATTATACCAATCATTCTTAAAGTCGTTCGTTCCTTGTTGTCAACTTTTTTTTTCAATTCAAAATAACATTTATTTTTTTCCTTCAACAAACAAATTTCTGTGATACGTATCCAGTGGGATGGGGAAACTAAGGGGCGAACGCCCCCTTAAAAGTGGAAGAAAAAGGAAAAGAGCAGGGAGAAACGTTAGTGACAACCTGTCCATTTTGTTTCGTTTTTTATTTTGCTTTCTAAGCCTCAAGCCGGTAATTGTTTTTAGAAAATAATCTGATAATTAACATACTGGCTACTGAATTCTGTGATTCCCATAAACTTTATAAATGGACCAATATTCGAAAGTCTTCCTCGCTTTCATTGGAATGTTTAAAACACGTTATGAACTATTTCCGTTAAGATCCTTATGCCGTATAGAACTATGCAGACACAACAATCACAAGCCGGTTCAGATTTGAATAGCATTACAAAATAGCATTGAATTGGCGTTCGACTTAATTTCAAGTTCGACTTAATAGATTGTATCGCGTATAAAGGGTTTCTGTGGCCAAAAATAATAATTTGCTAGTTGGTTGTATACACAAAAAACAACTCCCCTATAGACATCACATGAAATTGAAAAGATGTTTAGTTTTTTAAATATTTTATTTAAAAAATTGAACCTTTCTCATGATAAACCAAAAGACGACGAGTACAAAGACTATCTCAAACACATAAGCAAATGGGGACGGCGCACGAGTTCAAAAAGCAACACAAGGAGCCTAACTCGGGGGTTAGGCTCCGTGCGTCGATCATGAACGAGACGTTATTTGTTCCGTATCATGCCGAATAAAGTTATTTTGGGTTAATTCTATTTGCCTAAGT
>BQKZ01008017.1:0-13107 GCA_036244855.1 Temnopleurus reevesii | reverse complement strand
AGTACAATACAACCTGACTGTATATATCTCTTCATTTGGTGTCCTTCTGCTAGTCATAAAATGGATTGTCATATCTTTTAAAAAAATAGTCAGATATAATTCTGAGACTTTACAATAATACTGATTCTCTAACTATCTAAATGTTTTTAGTTTTAGTTTCCACTGGTCTATTGTGATCCTAAATTATGCAACTATACAACAGGTGCGCAACTAGGGGGGTGCTATGGGGGCGCCAGCCCCCCGGGTCATAGCCAGGGGGGCGGCAAAATTTTTTGACTAAATGCGCTTATAAGGGGGCGCCAAAGGAGCAGGGGCGGCAAAATTTGTGCTCAGCCCCCCCCCCCGGGGGCGCTAAGGGGGGCGCCAAATTTGAGCTGATGACCTTTTTTTTTTTTGCTTGTCAGCTCAACCGGGAGGGGAGGGGGGCGCCAAATTTGAGGTAAGGAAATTTTTTATTTTGGTTGTCATCTTAGCTGGGAGGGGCGGGGGCGCCAAATTTGGGCTCAGCCCCCCGGGTATGAAAATCCTGGGTGCGCGCCTGTACAATGTATTTATACTATACTTGAGGATTCAAATAAGACTTTAACAAATTATCAAAATATGTCCTTTTTAAAAATACAGTCAAACCTCATTATAACGAAGTCCTTGGGACCAGAGAATTTTTTTTCTTTATATCAAAACCTTGTTCAAAGAGATGGGACCAGGAAAACTACCTCGTTATGACGAAATCTCGTTTTATCAGTGCTCTTTATAACAAGATTTGACTGTATTTCTTTGAGAGCCCTTGACAATTTCATTAATTTAATTGGCTTTGGAAACCCAGAAGTATATGGAATAGAAAAGTTTAACTGAATAACCATGCGCCACAGGTCTTCCTCCCCAAGCAGTTCAAAAATGTTGTGTCTGTAAAATGAACAAATACGGCAGTACCATCGGTTGAGGGGAAAATGCAATGTTAAACGTCAAGCGCAGTGAAGCATTTAACCCACCATCATCAGATGTATTGAGGAGATGAGCTAATGTGAGAACTGCAAACTTGGATAAATGATTTGTCATCTGGCTTTCTTCACTCTTATCTTCAGCTGGAATGAAAGGAGAGAAAAAAACAGATAAAAAAGCAAATAAAAAAATAAAATTAATCACAACTTTGTAGCAACACCCCTATAATATGCTCAATCTGCTCTTTGCATGCTATGGATTAATTTTCAACAATTTTGAGGGAGCATTGTTTGGAGTGCCTTCATTAAGTGCTCAAATAGATCATTTTAAATATCTAATTCAAAACCTGCCAGTATATCCAGATTATGGGCACCTTTAAAATCTGATCAGTATTGGATTGTTGTAGTCTAGTGGCTATGTCCCCATTCCGAGACACTTGCGGTTGATTCATTATTATCAATCTGATGGTAGTATCATTATTCTGATTATCATTATTAAGATTATTACAGCATTATTATTATGATTATTCTTATCATAATCCTTCATTTTACATTAATCATCATCATATACCGGTCATGTGTGTCTCAGTGGTAGAGCGTCTGCCCCATGAACGGAAGGTTGTGGTTTCGATCCCCGGCCGAGTCATACCAAAGACTTATTAAAATGGGACCATCTGCCTNGCGCTCGGCATTTAAGAAAGGAGAAGGGTAATAATAACTTTATGTTATGCAGGGCCCGCTGGAAGAGCAGCTAGCTTACAGCTGAATGTGGCTTCCATGGGTAAATAAGATATATATTATTATCATTATTATTATTATTTTCATCTCTCACCATCCTCCACCTCCAGAGCAAGGTTCGACTCAGTCGGTGCCGTGAGAGAATCTGAGCTGCTTCTCAGTCTCCTGTTACGTGGCGGTGGTGGTGGATGTTGCAGGGAATGTGGTTGGGTGGCAGCAAGCTGTTGTACTGTGTTGGTGATGGCGGACACAGCATCAGCAAGGTTGCGTTCAATCAGCGCTAAGGATTCCGCTGTCGACTCCAGGTCAATTCCATCCCTGTAAGAAGTTATTGGAAAAGCAAAGATTGAAACCCTTCTGGAATATTCATAAAAATGTGACTCACAAAACAGCTGAACCATATACAGTGAAACCTCTTTATAACTAGGTCCTTGGGACCATGAAAATTACCTTGTTATATCAGGTTCCTCACTATATCAGGGCAAAAAAAACCAAAGAACTATAAAGAGCTGGGACCAATAAAATCACCGTGTTATAACACGTATCTTCCTATATACCACCTTTTTATGACGAGGTTCCACTGTATTTATATCATGCATATTTCAAAATGGTTAGCATCTATGCAAAAGGATAATTTAGCTTACTTAGCAAATCAGAACTGACAACCATATAAAGAAGAAATCTTACTGTGAGTCATCTCCTAGTCCTAGTGCATTTGGTATGGCTCTGCTCTGGGGTCTTGATGCAAACAGACTGCAGAAAAAAAAATAGAATAAGATTGTTAATTAGCTGCTGATGATCTGTAAAGTTGATAAAATGATCCCATTTTATAATTAGAATACACATTGCATTTTCCTCCTTTTTTTCCTGATTGATTGCATTTTTGCTATAATGTATGTAATTTGACAGAAGAATTTTTTTTAAGATGAGAAAACTGGCCAATTTGCATGAAACACACTTTGAAAAATGAAAATTACAGAGAATAATTTAAAAAGCAAAATGGATGGGGAGGGGTTTAAGGAGGAAAAATTACATTCAATCTATAGAACACGCATATCCACTCTGCAGAGTACTCAGGGCGCTTTTTCATTATCATTATTATCCTGGCTTTAGCCGTCATCATCAAGCTACCAAGAATTAGAATAAATCACTATTGCTGCCAGGTACTCATTAAACCTGGGTTGAGTGCAGCATGTGGATGAATTTCTTGCTGAAGGAAATTAATACCATGGGTGAGACTAAGAGGGTGTTGCTCAAAATCAACTGCAAATCAACTGCAACTTTGCAAATTGTAACGCGCATTTTCATTCGCGCGTGGTATGCACATTTAACAAGACGCACTTGAAACAATGGGTTTGATTAGCGCGTTCTGATCAACTGCAACTTTTGAACAACACCCCCTAGAACTGCAACCGTCTCGTTGGAAGGAGAGTCATGTCCACTATACCATGACGCTTCCATTAATCTAAAATTATGTAATCTCACTTCTTACGTCAGAGACCATGGTGTTATTTCACTAAGATATAGAAAAAATTTAAGAACGGCTTTCATGATGATTGGCATTCATTCATGTGCTATGAATGAGTAATATCACCAATCATTCAGCACAAGAACGGATACCAGTTGTTCTTAAGGTACTTCTTGAAGTCTTTCTTATCTTGGTGAAACACCCCCAGGATTTTTTTCCACTCTCTATCATAACAATGAAATGTAAGAATGACTTACATGATGTACTCATTATTTTGTGCTCAATACCACATCTTAGTAACATGTTTTTCAAAGCCCTTATGTTAAATGAAAATATTAGTTCTTAATTGTAGATATCAAAGCAAATTTTTGAGGTACATGTATACCCCTACATTTTGTGAGTGTCAATTCTATTTCGCTGTTCAATCATTCATTTTTCATTATATGTATTCTTGTATATCTGCAATTCGGCCATTAAGCCGCGAAAGATATTGTGACTTTAAACCGTTTTAAATAAAAAATGAATAAATACATTGCGGGTCATAAAGCTGTCCACAGAGGTAGGTACAGGAATGACTCTTCTCATGACTTCTGAGGTTATCCTCACAAACATCTTTATGAAATATCTCCCTGGTAAAATCTTTGGAGGTTGAAGGCTCACCTTGCAGTGTCCACTGAATCATCAGTTCTGTACCCCGCCCTGCTGACCGGTCTACTGCCCAGTCTGGTGATGGGACGACTACCCGCTTGACCCTGCTGCTGCTGCTGGGTGGTCAAGATGGCAACCAGCCAGAAACTGACCAGACCGTTGAGAAGCTTGACCACTGAAGGTACTGTATCGGCGGTCAGGAGAACTGACCTGTAATGATCTGATAGTGGTAGCAGAACAAAGTGAAATACAGTGTGAATACCTTTCAAATGCTTTGATATCCTGAATAAATAAACATGTGTTATATGCGACATCTAACAAACAATGGTTCATTAGTTTATATTGCATCTTTAGATACACGTATTTGACAAAAATCATATTGACCAATCTTGAAAAAAAAAACTAATCCAAATAAAACAGTAATTGATCCATTAAGATCTTCAACTACCTTTAGTTTTGCCTTTCTCAGGATATCTGTTGATGACTTGGTAGTGCAAGAAAAGCACATTGGCTATATGAATCACAACCAATTCCTAATCTAGGATTGCTTTCTTCAATTTCCAAAATACACTGACTCAAATAGATTTGAAAAATATTGATATAAGAGGATAATTGTAAGGCACACAGGTTCACTTTTCACGACGCTGAGGGCATTTACTGATATCATCAGGCTTTAGCAGGCAGGTACTTTGAACAATTAAATTTTATCTCTTTAAAAATGTCGCTATCACGAATCAAGATGACCATATCTTGATCTGAATGATTGAGAACATGAGTCTTACCATACATAGCTAGCACTCTTAGAACCCTCAGCGCACCATGTGAGTGGGCCACAGCTAAAGGCTCAGATTTCAGTTGATCGACACCTTGCTGGGCAAAGTAACTACAGGAGAAAGAACAGAATGATATACTTTAAATATTAAATTACTGGATAATTTCGTGCTTCAAATCATTCATTGTAACACAAACATTCTTATGGAAAATAAATTCAATGGTATATATGCGAATTGCTATGATTACGGTACTACATAGAAAATTCACTAAGCACATTTGTAAGAAAATGTTTTTTTCAAATCAAATTCCTATTTGCTCTCAAAGTAAAGAATATGAGCCTCTAGAGTAAATTCATCAGAATAAGATCATTCGAGCAATAATACTATTGTTTATACAGGTATCACCTCTTTTACCTTAATTCTCTCTCTCTCTCCTGAAGGTATTTCTGCCCTTTTCCGAATGGTGCAAAAACTATTTAGTGTTGTGAATAGCTGGGTTCAGCATCCTGCTTGGTAGTTGAAATATTGATTGTGATATCAAAATTAACACTTACTTGACCATTGCTACAAGCTGGTCCAGGACCGCTTCACATTCAAGGACCAGGTTCTTCTGTGCCTCATGTCGGACTAGGACCTCTAGGAGCTCCAGATCTGAGACTCGATTGATGGGACTGTTGGCTGGTACACCCATGATCCGATGGAGGAGAGGAAGTAGGATCAGACGTCGGATCCGCTGGTTAACAACTAGAGCTGGTTTGATTAAGATTAACAGAAGATATGATAAATTATGAACAAGAGAGATAGGCTGGAATCATATCATAAAATCATTAAAATCAATAATGAAACCTTTCTTATATAGCGCTTATCAGTTGCTCAAAGAAAAGGAATTTCAATATCATACAAGGACTATACACATTAAAAAATTTCTTCTTAAAAATATTTGATGGTCATGTTTGTTGGCCATGTTATAATCAATGAATTTCACTCAATTCATTGCTGTCACGTGTTCAAAGAGAGAGCCCTAGAATGTCTTTAAAGTATATTTCAGGCTATTTCACAGTTATGGTCTACTTGCGCTATGAACTGGAGTTACCCATTCCGTAGGGGGATCTCGAAAGTTCGAGGGGTTGGGGGCTGGATTCTCTGATCTGAGTGGAGATACAACCATTGATGTTTGAAAATTGATTTCTTACCTCCAGACACCTGAAGCTGGACTGCTATGGCTTCTTGGTGCTTTGAGATGTGCATGACATCAAGTTCGTTATCTATATCCATGATTGCAACAATGCAACAAGAATGACCTTGGTCTAAGTCTAGAGGATTGGGTGTGACCATGCCAGACTTGGAATAGTTCTTGAAATGGAGACGCTTTGCGAGTGCTGAAAAGAATAAGTTAGAAATAGAGAGTTATTTTGTGAATACTAGTAGGATTATTATCTAGATCCATGATTGCAACGATGCAACAAGATTTACCCTGGTCTAGGTCAAGATGATTGGGTGTGACCATGCTAGACTTGGAATAGTTCTTGAAATGGAGACGCTTTCCAGGTGCTGGAATGATGAAGTTATAAATATTGGATGATTATAGAAAGTCTGGAAAAGAAAGTTGATTATATCATGAGAGAAAAATATCTTGTTTTCATCAATAATAAGCAGTCTACAATGACTATACATCCTTGTTTTTTCTGACCAATTTCAACTTCCTTTGAATAAATACAGGAACTTATTTTTTTTTACGGATTTTTTTTTTGGAGAAGGGGGGGGGGGGGGGGGGGGGTCGTGTATTTTACATCTTGGTCGCGTCGGAGACTGGATTCATGAAGAGACTCAGAGGGAGAGAGAGAGAGAGAGTTTAGGAGAGGGGAGAGAGAGAGAGAGAGAGAGAGAGGGGGGGGGGGGGGGGAGGAGGGAGAAATGAAAAACATTTACTCATCCCTTTTCATTTACATCTAATTTAGTATCACAATTGACAAAATCTTTAAGAACTCTAGAAATTACTTTGCACTGATTTAAAAGTCAAATATTGACAAGTAGTGGTACGAAATCTGATTATGAATCAGTGACATCACATTAAACTCTTACCTTTCAAACACACATGTGCTTGTGGCCCATTCAGTGTGAAGATAACCATATTACATTCACAAGTTCTCTTGGATTGCTGGTCTATTATTGGAATACTAGACACTATCCTTTCTATATGAGCTAGATCGTCTTCCTCACTGGGAGTATAATGCCATTCCTGAAGCTTCTTGGACAGGAGTGTCTCCCACAGTACAATGTTGATCTAAAAATAATCAAAATGAAATTTTAAAAAGAAATGACAAATGATTGCTTTTTTTTGGTCCACAGCAAATTTTATTAGCTGTAAGGGAAATTCATTTTTACACAATTGATTGAGGGCCCAACAGCCGCAAATAGTAGAAGTTCAAAGTAGCTCTATCCCTTTTTTATTGAATAAGAAACAGGGTAGTATAGGCAACACCCCTCTTTTAGTTATGTCTTTTTGTACACATGCTCATTGCTGGGAATCAAACGTGAGCTTCACGTCAGCATTACAGGTTTAAAGCCCACTCATGACAATATCAAATTTCATTCAGCAAGAAATTAATCAAAATATTGTAGAACTCAACAAAGGTAGAGTAAATGCGTTTATTCTTTGACATCCATTATGCATCGATTAGTTGCACTAAAAGGCTAAGGTAATGATGCTGCATTGGCAGAATGCTTACACAGTACATACATCTTTTTGGCAAGTGATAAGTGCTATATCAAATGTAATACATTCATATTCAACAAATTATTATCATTATCAAACATACCCCAGAATGTACAAGCTGCAACGTTTTCTTTTGAATCACTACATTAGATGAGTCCTTATCACATCGGACATTAAGCTGAATTGGCTCATCTGAAATGCAAAAAGAAGAAACATAATCAATTCAGGTATAATTCAGAAGATGTATAGAAGTTATCAAAATGATTTGATTTCTTAAAAGTAGCTCAAACATTAAAAAGAATATATTTTATAGCTTTTATGCCACAATGTGCAGCATAAATATTGAAACTTTACCAACGGTTCTACATGAATACTTTTTATAAAAATGGGACGAATAATTTGGAATGATGAGAAACATTACACCTGGCATCACCATTCTCACAATGTATTTGCCGTGTTCTTAAAGTCTCCCAATTAGTCATTGTGCTGAAAAAAATAACTACATAATAATCTAGGGATTCAGGGAAACCAGATAACAAAATCAAAAGTTTGTGCAGCAAAATATCTCTACTGCTCAACTTTAAACATAACCAACCACTCACTTCAGGTCAGTAGATAACATAATCAGAAGATGGTACAGGATCGTCTCTTACCTAATACAGCCATCATGACGAGTGTCTTTGCAGCCATGGTAGTGATCTGACTGTTCTCATGGTCTCCTAGCGACAGATCAATGAGAGTCTTTAACCCTCCTGAGGCTAGGATCTCCCCTTTGACTGCATCTATGAGAAGATAGAGAAAAAATCATTGACAAAAGAGCATGATCAAGTATTAAAGTTTGATATTCATGCACTGAAATGCAAACATATCCCTACTGGGGCTGAATGATAATATCTGAGGGCCAAAGTGGAAACTTCAACAGTAATCAGAACGATTGATCACAGGTCAGGTCTAACTAACTCCATTCTTCAAGCTCCTATTGGTTAGTGGACTACATTTAAGGTCCTTCTCTTTGACATAAAACTATGTAATCTTAGTCCTTAAATCAACTTCCAAGCAGTTGCATATTCAAACACAATTTTTCATTTGCTCATGGTTTGCACTTCTAATAAGGCATACATCAAACAATAATTTAGATTGGTGTCTAGATAAACTATCTTTGTCATATGTGTGCAATTTTTTGTTTTGCTCAATTTATACTATGCAGCCTGTTTATTTCTTGTATCTGACAATACCATGTGTGTGCTAAAAAGGTATGCATTAAGTTCCACAAAAAAGTAGTCAAAACTGTCATCATCAGATTTACAGAAAGAAAAGGATTGAACAAAGGTCACAAGGGGGGAAACACATCCCAAACATATCTGTGATAGCCTCACCAGATGTCATAGCTAGATTCAGCAAGAGAGCCGAAGCCCAGAAGACCAGGTCCGGATCTTGAGAGTGGGCCAGGTCCAGGATCATTTCCAGGGCTCCAGCCCGGACCAGACGGTGAGGGAGCTGCTCACACCCACAGAACAGACCCAAGGTCTCCGCCAGGAGCCGCAGCATCATGTTATCACGTGTGGTGGACAGGGAGAGGAGAGACTTGATCAAGGTGTCGTTGGTACAGTCCAGGAGGGTCTCCAGAGCCTGACGACCTGTACAGGTAAAGAAAAAAGATCATGATCATGGTTACTGCAAGGAGCTGTAGCATCATGTTATCACGCGTGGTGGATAGGGACAGAAGAGACTTGATCAAGGTGTCGTTGGTGCAGTCTAAGAGTGTTTCAAAGTGTTTGACGACCTGTATAGGGCATAGAATCAAAGATCATGATCAGGGTTACTGGAAGGAGCCGCAGTATTATGTTATCACGGGTGGTGGACAGAGAGAGGAGAGACTTGATCAAGGTGTCGTTGGTACAGTCCAGGAGTGTTTCCAGAGCTTGACGACCTGTACAGGTGAAGAAAAAAAGTCATGATCATGGTTACTGCAAGGAGCTGTAGCATCATGTTATCACATGTGGTGGACAGGGACAGGAGAGACTTGATCAAGGTGTCGTTGGTGCAGTCCAGGAGTGTTTCCAGAGCTTGACGACCTGTACAGGGAATAGAATCAAAGAGAAAGGATCAGGCAGAGGGCCTCTGCAAGGAGCCGCCGCATCATGTTATCACGTGTGGTGGACAAGGAGAGGAGAAATTTGATCAAGGTGCCGTTGGTGCAGTCCAGGAGCGTTTCCAGAGCTTCACGACCTGTACAGGGAATAGAATCAAAGGAAAAAGATCATGATCAGGGTTACTGCAAGGAGCCACAGCATCATGTTATCACGTGTGGTGGATAGGGACAGGAAAGACTTGATCAAGGTGTTATTGGTGCAGTCTAGGAGTGTTTCCAGAGCTTGACGACCTGTACAGGGAATGGAATCAAAGGAAAAAGATCATGATCAGGGTTACTGCAAGGAGCCGCAGCATCATGTTATCCCGTGTGGTGGATAGGGACAGGAGAGACTTGATCAAGGTGTCGTTGGTGCAGTCTAAGAGTGTCTCCAGAGCTATCATGGGACCTCAGCACTTCACAGGATTTTCAAAATTAAAAAAAAGAAGTCAATGATCCCTTTTTGCGTGATGTAACTTACAAAACACTCCAACATTGACAAGTTACTTTTTAATTCAGGCAAAGAGAGCTCAAAATTGTTTTTTTAAATTAAAGAGTCCATCACAAAGGTTTACCAAAATGTAATAAAAACTTCTCATGCAGTTGGTTAAGAACAGTAATACATCTTGTATGCCAAAATGTTTGTCTGAAATGTAACTTACATGTACATAACATGGAATGGCCCAATAAACTTTCAACTACATGGCCGCGGTTCGAGTCCCACCCATGGCGTTAATTTTCTTCAGCAAGAAATTCATCCATATTGTATGTTTTTGAAATGGAAAAACAAATAAATCAAATCAATCAAATCAAATCCACACTGTGCTGCACTCGACCCAGGTGAGGTAAATGGGGACGGTAGGAAGAAATTCCTTGTAAGCGCCATAATGGCTGCCAGCTAGAGCCAGGTAATAGCGAGTGTAAAGCTTTCAGCGCCATAAGCACCGATAACGTGTACTTGTGTGCTATACAAATAGCCAGCATTATTATTATTATTGCTGCAAATAAGATATTGGCTTCATATTTGACTGAAATTTCAATCTAACTTACCCATCATAGCAAGATCATGAACAAGAACAAGGGACCAGTGTACAACATCTTTGTTTCCACTCGCCAGGCATGTTGGGAGATGACCAATCAATGCTTTGTTCTTCATGAGCTCATTGGCAAAGACATCTGTGTGAGGTGAGAATGAACAAAAATTTGTGAAAAAGAATAATAAAGTGTCTGTTTCCTTTTGTCCATGCAACAGCACCATTTTTGCGTGCCAGTTTATGATATCATTAAAGATTTGTTGTTCTTCCTAATAAACAAAGACATTTATCCGAATCAGCAGGCATGTTTTGCGCTACTTCTTTTGCTCCCCCCCCCTTCCATTCTTGGAAAATTGACTTTCAATACACATCTATATGTTTCATTTAGCTCTCCAAATTGCGAAGCATGTGGAGCTCTAATTCTTTTGCTGCATATTCTTGGAAAATTATATATCAAATGGTTTCATAAAACAAAACCTGAATATTATAATCTTGACTATCCCAATACGATGCTTTCATTTATTCCTTTGTTTTCCAATGGCAAGAACAAATTTCATTCCTTTAGCTACAAAACAAAAATATATCAAGTTTGGCCAATGTGTAACTTACTGTGTGCTCAGAAGTATCTATAGTAGGGTCCTTGATGACTAAATTTGTGTATTTGTACTTGAATTACACTTTACAAGTAAGCTTCCTAAATGTGAAGTGTGTGATTCTAGTAATGTCAAATTCTATTGCATGATATCAGCTATAATAGCGCGGCGAGGTGAGTAACTTGGTTGAAATTCCTTGAAAACAATGAGTTGTCATTGGCAACCAATGAGGTAAGTTTTACATTAGTAAGCAAACACAACAATTATTTTCATATGTTGCTTGAACTATGACGTTTGCCTATGGCAACCTATATGAGACAAGAGGCAAGCAAAAGTGTCATATCCATAATACTAACAGCCATCCATTTATGATGAATATTGCTGAAACTTTTACAAGTAGTAAAAGATGGTATTATGTTGCTAAAACATGTGGACGGTTGTCAAGAAATTGACCACTGTTGCAATACACATAATTACATTTTGCATTGAATTGTTGCAAGGAGAACTTGATAATTGCAGTACATACCATTCCTGAGAGCAAGGAATGCAAAGACCCTGAGAATGAGCCTCTGTACAGCAGCCTCACTAGCCATCAATGTAGTGTCAAGAAAAGTGTCATGTCTATAATACTAATAGCAGCCCATTTCCAATGAAAGTATGTAATAGTAAGTAATAGTGTATAACATTTGAACAGTTTTCAAGAAAGAGACCACTTATAGGCCAATTCATATCTAAATAGAATCGCCCCAAGGAGAACTTTATAATTGCAGTACATACCATTCCTGAGAGCAAGGAATGCAAACACCCTGAGAATGAGCCTCTGTACAGCAGCTTCACTCGCCATCAATGTTGTCTGGAGGTTAGGGATCAGACAGGGCAGGGCACACAGCTCCTTCCTGCATACATCTAGAAGAAAAAATGACACAGGAATTATAACTGAGAAATAAAGACAATTCACATAATATACTCAACGAAAAAAGACAATAATGTATTGGATGGACCTTTGGACAATATGAATTTCTAGAGTGCATAATAGTTTGAAAAATTCCCTATGCACTTCACAAAACATTGATAATCAAATTTAACCAATAATGGAACAAAAGATCAATTTAAAGATTTCATATGAATAAATTCTATTCAATTTCAATTTAAATTTCAATTACTTTATTTTTCCATTTTAAAAATCACAATACATTTTAATATACAGCATACTTATACAATTCACAACATAGTTTGGTAAAAGATATTGAATATAAATGAGAAACATAAAATTAAAATGGTGGGAGACTCTAGAGAAGCAAAAGCTTATTATCAGAGTCCCATAGTAGCTACACATTTAATTACGAGTCACTCATCATTCACTATTAAAGCACACAACAACAACCACTCAGAATCATAAATGACCCAAGTTTGAGGTAATAATCACTATACTTCAATTGCTACAATTAACTTCCTATTGACTGTAAACTCATGCAATAGGGTGACAGATTAGAATAACATCTCTACTCCCTCCAACTTGGTGTCCAATATCATTTGTTGTAATATATCAATTGGTCACTATTCTCCACTCATCACTATTCACTGATTGTCAATATTCTTCAATTGCGTCGTGGTGTATTGGTCATGACTCTCGCTTTTCAACTAGAGGGTCGTAGGTGCGAGTCCCACCCAGGGCGTTAATTTCCTTCAGCAAGAAATTCATCCACATTGTGCTGCACTCAACCCAGGTGAGGGGCATGGGTACCTGGTAGGAATATTTATTCCTTGAAACGCCAAGTGCGCTGCATAGTGGTTGCCGGGCTAAAGCCAGGGTAATCATGCTGCAATTGTAGAGCGCTTAGGGAATTCTCATGAAGAGTTGATAAGCGCTATATAAAAGCTGTTCATTATTATTCTTCACCAGTCAAATTTGTCTAATTGGTACAATCTACTTACTATGAACGGCAAACTCATGAAGTAGGGCGACAGACCAGAATGACACCTCTACATCATCTGACTTGGTGGAGACTACCATTGGTACTAAGATGTCTTGTTTTGCCATCTCATGAATGAACAAGGTTGCATCTAA
>BQKZ01008016.1:0-14532 GCA_036244855.1 Temnopleurus reevesii | reverse complement strand
AAAATGGTTACAGTACATCTTGGGTAAATTTAATGAATTCCTGTCAAGAAAATTGAAAACATTATTACACTTAATATGATTTGTAACAGAAAACTCATATTCATAGTAGGTTTGGCGATTTCTTTTTATTCAAATGCCAGTACGTTGCGTGGCTACCATACACACGGACGCTCTAAATCTGGTCTTAAAAGTGAATGAAAATTTTCTGAAAATTTTGCGATGAGAAGGTTTCGTGGCCCAGACTTTATATCCCGCAAAATTTAAAGTCCGCCCCCCCCCCCCTCATCAGTCCTATTAATGGTTATCGTTTTTATCGGGGAAGTATATGATGACAAAATTAGCATTTAATATTCGCCAATTTCCTTGCTAGCCTATTTGTAAATAGCAGCATGATCCAAAACTGCTATGCGTGAATGAACACATATAAAATTTAAGAATGTCACGTCCTTTCCAAAAGCACATGAACCTTTCTAAGGATATAAAGTGAACAGAATAGATTGAAATTAAAGAAAACTCTAAATGTCATTATGCTAGAGACCCCTCATGTACATTTAATAAAAATTAGTTTTTGTTGTTTTTTGTGTGTATTAGCCCACGCATAAGTTATCATATCATGATTATTTTACAATCAATATAGCCAGATAGTTAAAAAACATCACCTGCAACTTTTGTTTACAGACTCTATCCAGTTAAGAAAGTTATACTGATTTCAATTAAGGATGTGTTTATTTCAATTCCATAAGTTCTGTCGTAATATTTCTGTAAACTATGCCTTGAAAGACGAACTAATTTTGATTCACTTTGAAACCCCTCCAAAACCTCTATAAAAGTGCATCGCCTAAAAGCAAGGCTTTTTTTTTTCAGCAAGCACACACGGCCAATCATTCTGAAGGCCAAATTAAGGTATACGCAAACCGATATACATGCATTTATGAATAGAAGTGGGAAATATAGATGGGAGATCGGGAAGGGAGATATGGAAAGAGAGGGAGAGAGAGGCGGTGAGAGAGAGCGATAGAAAAGAGACAAAAATGAAATTGCTATAATCATCATCCTCACCTATCAATCGAGTCTATGATATAGAGGTCAAGGCACTTTCTTCCATCCAGGTTGTTCATTCACTCCATCATTACCGACAGAACATTACTGGGTGTGAGGCCATGTTAGATTAGTCTCTCAGCCAGGAGTTTGCTTCCCTACCCCAGACCCCAACGCGGATTATTGGCAGGGCTGCTTGTAATTGAACATGGAACAGGAGTTGAACGATGGGAATTAAAAGGAAAGTGTAATGAACCCTGAGAAAGTACTTGGCTAGTCCATAAATGAAAGGCTGAGGCACGGGAATCCCCGTGCTGCTATTACTACACAGCCATTGTTTGTTTTTATCAGTTTGGAAAACGCGACACTGGAAGCTTTTGACCGATAATGATGATGAAAATGATGATTAGATGGAAAAAGTGGCGATAGGCGCAGTTCAGGAGACCAATGATATTTTATCGAAAGTATATCAATGGATTGCCGAAAGTACAATGAATAGGAAGCCGCTTGATTTTGATGAAATTGATATGAATACTATCACTTAATATCTCGATAAAGACCGACTCACACCTTTGCGCTTTTATCCTGCTTCGGCCGAGCGTTTTTTTAAAATTGAAAAGGCTCGGTGGACGCACAAATACGCAGGTCGTACGGTAGACTAACGTTCGGGGTACGTTTCTTGATCGCAAGCGAAACGGCAATCTACCGTCAGATCTGCGTATACGGTTCGCTCAAGGAGCGTTTTTTTATTTTGAAAAATATTGAAGGCATGCAGGGTGAACACGCAAATGTGTGCGTTGGCCCTATGAAGAATGGCTTTATTCCCAGGTTAAAAGATAAACAGTTGTAAAAACGGGTTTCCCAGTCAACCTACTGTTCTCCGCCGATTTAATATTGATGAGTGCCTTTCTTGAGGAATCAAATGCCAAAAATGTAAAATTGTTTTGAAAATTAATATGGAAAACATATTTTTTTTTAACATAAAGCGATAAAACCGAGAGCGACAACACGGATAGTGACGATATTTAGTACTTAGAGGTTAAGTATGTTGTTATTGTTGTTGTTAACATGGCTATTGGTAATAAACTTACTGATTAGAAAAATATATTACACCTTATTTGAAAGATTACCTTTTATTCTTAGAATATAACAATCTTGTTTTTTTTTTCAACGCGCAATTCAATTAAGTAGACCGTCGTCATTCTTCAGCATCAAATCACTTTTGATTTGATTTTGATTTTATTTTATTCCTCATACGGTAATGCAAGAAAAATACAATGACAATGATATCTCATGAAAGCCGAATGTTTATTTCCAATGGGGTCCTTAAATATTGAAAAATATTTTAAAATACTTAGTTATTTTTACTTGAAAATTCGATTACATAGTTTTCTATTAATTGCAAAATTTGGCATAGTTTAATACCTGGTTGAAAGGCCCTTGGGGGCCCGATTTTAAAAGTCCGGTAACACTACAATTTGTCATATTAGACAATGGGATGTTGTTCAGTTGTAGTCTGAATAGTACTCGAAATCATTTAGAATTTACTTGGAACCATATATACATGATATAAGGAAATTGAACCACATAAATAATTTTTATGAAACGCAATGATTTAATTATACCATGATGTCTGTATGTTTATTAGAAAATCAATGTATTTCAAATTGAAATTGAAATCACTACTTTTTCAACCAAGGTCATTGTAAATGGGAGTATTACTTTATGCATTAATTGTTAAAACCTATTGTAATCAATAGATAATGCTTATTTAGTGTTTGTCGTGACGCCAAACGAAAATCAGTATTGTTTTTCGCATTTAAACCAATGGGGTGTCTTGAATGGGCAATTCAGCGCAAAATGTCACGTCTGTTACGATACTTTCTTGACTAATATTCAACATAATTGATTAAAATTGAATATATAAATAACATTTACCTTCTATTCCATACCTATTTAAATAGATTATACTAATCATATGAATTTCAATGAATAGTCGTCAAGAAATTGGCGTAACAGACACAACACTTTCATGGAATTGTCCAAATCATTTTGTAGATTTGCCTTTAACTACAAGTAACATAACGCATTGAGCCGAGTCTATGTTTCCAGCAATTGTAAGGTAGCATGTGTACTTTTATGCAAGCTGCGCCCATTAACACGAGTTTAAATTGAAGGCACTCTGCACTGCTTGACAGGAGGGGGCAGAGGTAGAGGCATGAAATGCAAATTTGTTTATCACTCTCAACTAATAGTAATGTAGCCAATTGCCACGAATAGAGTAGATTAAATTTGCCCCTAGATTTGGCTGGACGAGGATGCAGAAAAGTGCAGTCAAACTCCGATTCCCTCTACACTCGTGTATGTGTTGGGGATCGATCCATCGATTCATTGAAAAGATGGGCACCTCTCATCAAGAAAAAAAAACAGTAACAAAATAATCTGAAAATAATGGCAAATGGCTGTCAAAAATATAGTTACTCTATATATTTCTGTCACAACTTTTATTATATCGTTCTTTTTTCTTTGATTCTTGGGTGTTTTGTAATAATTGCTTTGTGATTCTTCTAACATATCTAAATAAACATACAAATAACCAAGGGAAAAAAAGAAATGTGGGTTATCGATGACACGAGTTAATTAAAATCCCTGTCTTTACTCGTGTTGTCGAAATATGTTTCGATGGAGAGCGATCAGAAAATTACGATGAATGAAAATTGAAAGACTAAAATAATGAAGTACTCTGACAATTATTCTTTTTTAATCTCTGGACTCTGTCAGAACTTTGACTTATATCACACAAGAAATTTAGCCTATAGCATGTCTGAAATATGATGCATTTTATACCATATTGCCCTGGATTAGATTTCAATGGTTTAAATATTGGTAGAACATTAAGATATGGGGAAAATTTCAAAATCGTGATGAAACGTTCCAAGTTATCCAGTTGAGCAAATTCCACATAAAAGACAAGAAAATACACAAATAAAAATGTGTTATTAAAGATGAATAAACGTGATTGGGAAGAAACATTTTTTATATTCATTTTGATCCTCCTTTGATTCGAAACATGCTGCCCCATCTCCCCTCTCCCAGAAAATAAAAGAATGATAACAAATATATAGATGGAATGATATAACAAAAATAGCAAATTATAAAGGACGAATATGCAAAACATTTTACTGATAGTGTACAACAAATTCGAAAAATGCAACAAAGTGAAACTTGTCAAATTTGGAAACATTTGCGTAATGCGTATTAGTGTATTTACTGCATGTTTTTTTACGGAATAGGCGTACATTATTTTGCTCCTGAAATCAAATTTCATCATTTTTCTTTTTATACAGATATTTTAATAATACTTTACTGCACAATACATATACTTTATCCAGTACCATATACAAATTACCAACGGACAGATGAAACTTCTTCGAGAGGAAAATGCATTTTTGCATTCAAACCTTTACAAAGAATTGATTTGCTTGTCAAAGGCAGACTCACACCATTGCATTTTAACCTGCGACGACATAGCGTTCTTAAAAATAAAAAACGATTCCTGCAGGCACAAAGATGCAGGTCATACGGTGGACTGATCGACGCTCGGCGTACGCCCCTTGAGCGCATGCCAAACGTAAGTCTACCGTCTGACCAGTGTATAATGTGCACCCAGGGAGCGTGTTTAATTTAAAAAAAAACGCTTGGCCGACGCAGGTTAAAACTATTAACATGATGAAGTTATGAGTCGACCTTTTGTTCTAGGCCAACTTGGACGAATCAATACAAAACTTTGTACGAATCATTGTGATTTAAAATCGAATTTGTTAAAAGGCGAGAGTCGAAGTACAACACGTACCAAAACGTCTCATGTAATCTATCGATGGATTCATTAAACTATTTGTCTTCATGAAAACCTAGATATTGACTGATTAATTGGTCAATTGATTGATTAATAGATAGATAGATTTCATTTTCGGTAATCTTATCATTAATCAAATGGTACAGTATCAATGACTAAAGGGGTAGCAAGCACATGACGCATAACAGTAAATTTATTTTATCTATCATTGTCTATTTCCAATATTTTTATTTTTATTTTTATTTCTTTTCCGTGAAAAATAACTTCTTTCACCCTCTTCCCATGCTGGGCATCCTGAACATTTTCAAAGGATGGGGCATTTTGGGTCCCGGGATATAAAAGAACTAAATTGATAAGAAGGCGCAGAATTTAAGCAGAAACCCTTCTTAATATTGATTGTTAGCTCAGGGGTCGCAATTTCGCATTTCTGATCATTTGCATCAAAATATACAAATTGTCTTCTACCACCCCCTCACTATCTCTCCCTCGATCCCCTCTCCCCTTCCATTCCCCCCCCCCCCCCCCCCCTTGCAGTCATTGTACTTTTCAAATCCATTGTACTGTCAGAAGCCAGCGTGATGACGTTTCGTAGGTGCCGTGGAGGGCGATGACATGANTCTTTTCTTTATTTCTGGGACACACTGCGATCTTTGAGTTACGTTACATATAATTATTTAGCCTATCAAGCAGGTCTGAAATAAAAATTATTTTCTAACCATATTGTTATGGATTAGACAGTTAGATATATAATGAATTTATGGGGCATTAAGGAATGGTGTAAATTGCAGCATTATGATGGAAGGTTCCAACTGACCCCGTTGAGCAAATTCTATAATAATAAAAATAACTAAGGGACATACAGACGTGATTGGGAAGAATCACATTTTAACAAATCTGGATCCTCTCTTAATTCGAAACATGCTGCCCCATCTCCCTCCGTCCCAGCTAAAAAGAATGATAATAAATATATTAAATGAAATAACAAAAATGAAATTAATGATGCAAAATATTGTACTCAGGTTGCGTGGACCCCATTGGAAATAAGCCTTGTCGGCTTTCATGGGTTATCCAATATTTTGTTACTGACGAATAAATCAAATCAAATCAAATCAAATCAGCAGATTCTAACATTGTAACAAAGCGAAAATTGACAAATGAAACATCTGCGAAATTTGGAAAATTGTACATGTTGTACTAAACAAATCAATTATGCTTGTGTATTTTTATTTACTGCATGTTTTTTTTATGGAATAGGCGTACATTATTTTGCTCCCGAAACCAAATTTTGTCATTTATTATGAATTTGGAGATAATACTTTACTGCGTAATACATATACTTTCTACAGTGCCATGCATAGAGAAAAAGAAATGACCAGCGGACAGATGAAACTTCTTCGAGAAGAAAATGTAATGTTTGCATTCAGAACTTCACAAAGAAGCTATTTGATGATTAAAGGCAGCCTCACTCCATTACATTTTTAAGCCTGCGACGGTACAGTGTTTTTTTAAATAAAAAACCGCTTCCTGCAGGCACAAAGATGCAGGTCATACGGTGGACTGATCGACGCTCGGCGTACGCCCCTTGAGCGCAAGACAAACGTCAGTCTACCGTCTGATCAGTGTATACTGTGCATCCAGGGAGCGTGTTTAATTAAAGGGGAATTACACCAAGACAATAATGTACGGTCAGTATAAAAATCAGATGGACAAACTGTGAAAATTTGAGCAAAATCGGATAATCCGTTCAAAAGTAATGAATTTTCAAAGTTATCATTTCCACCTGTGCAAGACATCCATGAATTGGCATCGTATAGCCAATTGGCATAATATGTGGGGTCATACATGGAGAACTCCCAATTCACTTTGTATATAGATTTATTGAAAGTTGATCAATATCATATTTCAGATGATGAATCAACACCATTCTTGCAGAATTGATGAGGCTATAATATATAACCAAAACAGAAAATTCTACTTTTCTGGAAAAATGAGGAAAATGTGAAATTGTGAGTAGTAAGTGAATAACGTGATCATAATAAATGATCAGAGTCATTCTGGGAGAGTCAAGGATAGACAAACAATTGCTGGCATAGGCCAGGAANCTCTGTTTCTCTCTCTCTCTCTCCTCTCTCTCTCTCTCTCCCACCCTCTCTTGCAGTCATTGTACTTTTCAAATCCATTGTACTGTCAGAAGCCAGCGTGATGACGTTTCGTAGGTGCCGTGGAGGGCGATGACATGAGCTGTCAAACCAGAGATCAATGTTTGAAAACGGAGGTCTTTTGTTTTTACCGTGCGTAGAGCTGATTGTGATGAGCAGGATACCCCTTCTCTATCCTAGTCTGAAGGTACAAACACTATATCGTAAAATCAAATTGTGTAAAATGATAACACCCAGTTATGATTTCAGCAGATTCGCTTCATTTTCTCCATTGAGAGATACAGATCTAGAGCTTCTTCATAATCGTGCAGCTACAACGGCAAATGGTAACGGTTTAGCATAGTATTGCCATGACAACTGAACTGCAGTCCATCATTATGTGGCTTATTCTTTTGTCTTGACTTTTTGTCCAAGAAAATCCACGCATCTGTGCTAAAAGCAGATGTTCTGGGTTTATTTTTCAAATATTAGCGTGAAATTAAAGTCATTGAAGTCTTATAGATATCGTTTAAACCATCTTTATAATTCTCTCAACATTGGCATACCTTGACAATCATTACCATGAAATCCTCATCAACATCATGATCAAGAGTATCATCCTTATCATAATCATCATAACTACCATCATCATCAGCAGCAGCAGCATTATCATCTGTATCACTATCATCATCATCATCATCACGATCATCATCATCATCATAGCAACCATCATGACCGTCACCATCATTACCATCAAGTCATCATCAACATCATCATCATCATCATCATCATCGTCGTCGTCATCGTCACCATCGTCATCATTATCATCATCATCACCATCATCACTCAAACTGAATCCATTAAATGCTAAAATTCGACTGGATTCTTATCTGTTTCATTAAAAGCAGAAAGCATTGCCATACACGAAGAAAGTTTAAGAAAATCGAACAACAAATGAATAAATGGGAAAAATGGTCACTTGTTGGTGTCACACGGCAAAAAAAAAAAAAGATGGGTAGATACGACAAGTGTGACACTAACGTCATCAAGTTGCCATCTTGTCTCAAGATTTTTATTGCTGTCACCGGTTTTTTATTAATAAATATGTATCATCACTTGTCCCAATTTCCCCTGATTCTTCTGCTCCGTTTATTCTTGCGTCTACCGAAAAAAAACTGGACTTAATTTAATTTCATAATTATTATCACGATTAACAAGTGTCGTCTTATGCATCGCTGTCGACTATCAAAACTATCACAACTATACTCACCATCTTCACCAAAATCATTGTAATGATCATCAACATCATCATCATTATCACCATCTTCATCATCATCATCATCATCATCATCATCATCATCATCATCATCATCATTATCATCATCATTATCTCCAACATCATCATTATCACCATCAACATCAACATCAATATCACCACCATCATCACCACCATCATTCTCACCATCATCACCATCATCATCATCATCATCGCTATCACCATCACCATCATCATAATCATCATCATCATTATCATTATTATCTCCAGCATCATCATTATCACCATCAACATCAACATCAATATCACCACCATCATCACCATCATCATTCTCACCATCATCACCATCATCATCATCATCGCTATCACCATCACCATCATCATAATCATCATCATCATTATCATTATTATCATTATCATGATCAATATCATTATCACCATCATCATCACCATCATTATAATCATCATCATCACCATCCTCATCATCACCATCCTCTTCATCATCATCATTATCACCATCAACATCAACATCATTATCACCACCATCATCGTCGTCATCATCATTCTCACCATCATCACCATCATCATCATCATTATTATCATCATCAACATCATCATCATCATCATCACCATCACCATCATCATCATCATCATCATTATCATTATCATGATCAATATCATCATTATCACCATCACCATGACCATCATCATCATCATCATCATCATTATCAATATCATCATCACCATCATCATCACCCTGACCATCATCATTATCATGATCAATATCATCATCACCATCACCATCAACATCATCACTTCCATCATCATCAATATCATCATCACCATCACCATCATCACTTCCACCATCATCAATATCATCATCACTATCATCATGTTCATTATCCTCATCCCCACAACCATAATTGTTTGGGGGCATACACTTTAAAACAAACCTTAGGCCCCGGTCACATAGAGGCCTGGAAGCAACACGATTACATACGACTCTTTGTTAATTCACAGTACAGTTAACTGCCTCGGAACAAAGAGTCGTGGTAAATCGTGTTGCTTCCGGGGCCCTTTGTGAACAGGGCTTTAGAAACAACCATATCGAATAACATGATCACAATTTTAGTGCAGATGAAAAGCACGATTTGCAAAATTATTGGTGACGTTTGANTCTATATCGTAAAATCAAATTGTGTAAAATGATAACAGCTAGTTATGATTTCAGAAGATTCGCTTAATTTTCTATGCTGATAGATAGGGATCTGGAGCTTCTTTGTTATCGTATACTTACTTGTACGATGGCAAATGATCACGGTTTAGCGTGGTATTGCCATGGCAACTGAACCGCAGTTCAATGTAATATGGCATTTTGTTTTGTAACAAGAAAATCCGAAAATCTGTGCTAAAGTCGAATGTTCTATTATCCATTATTTCACAAATATCTTAATGAACAATTGTGGCTTAGTTAAGAGTTATTCTTCGGTTGAGGGATTGTCTCAAAAAAGGAAGGTCCAAGTTGGAGCACAATCAATAAATGATTATCTTGAATAGGCGGGTTTACTTATATATTCAAATTTATGTGCGTTTAACGTAGTTACGCGGTATTCCATAGGCCGGTTGATAACAATAAGACTACAATACTTGGAATCCAGTTTGCATAAATTACTTGTTGCTATGTCGGGCAAGCCTCGGGCAAGCTTTCGGGTTGTCAAGAACAACCTTTGTGTTAGAGATATGCATAAAATTTGCATCTATTAGTAAACCCGCCTATTCATCCAGAGCACTTCCATTCTTCCTTAAAAGGCCTAGATCATATGTCATTTTGAAACACCAAAATCAATGAATATTATTCAATTTTAGCAGAGTTCTAAGCAATAAAAAGGAGAGACTGACCTGATTACAACAATCGTATCGTCTTGAAATAACCATTATTGAAACCTTGTTACCTTCACAATTTTCACCATTGACATACATTTACAATCATCGCTGTAAAATTATCATCATCAACATGATCAAGCGTAGCAACATCATCAACATCGCTATCGCCGTCATCATTATCATCAGCATCATCATCATTATCACCATCATATTCATCATCATCATCATTATCACCATCAACATCAACATCATTATCACCACCATCATCGTCATCATCATCATCATCATTCTCACCATCATCATCATCAACATCATTATCATCATCAACATCATCAACATCATCATCATCGTTATCACCATCACCCTTATCATCATTATCATTATCATGATCAATATCATCATCACCATCATCATCATCACTTCCATCATCATTACCATCATCACCATCACCCTCATCACCATCATTATCACCATCATCAATTTTCATTATCATCATCTCCACAACCACAATTGTTTTGGGGGCATAAACTTGAAAACAAACCTTAGAAGTGAAAGAAAATAATTCCCTTTTCTCCAGCGTGGAATTGCCAATTAACAAGAGGAATTTCCGTGATGTAATTTGACTGGAAGTATATTTTGACTACATTGCTCTTTTGTTTGTAAAAAAAAAAACAGATCTAATAACATGAGCACAATTTTAGTGCAGATGAAAAACATGATTTGCACAATTATTGGTGACTTTTGAGAGCTCAAATTTGTCATCTTCGAAAAATTGCACATTTGAGGTGTACTCACGCATCTATATAACTTGCATTATCAGGATAGCTCAGTATACTGAACATACGTATATCAAAAAGTAGTGCTACTTCTAAAGGGGTGGGAGTTTATTATTGCAGATATACCAAATACCAACAAAAATGACACAAAAACATAGTAAGATATAGAGTGAGTAATTCCAAGTATAATTTATTTTTTTCAAGACAATATTGTGAAATATTATTTACAAACCTTTTTGTAATCTCCACAACTCCCAACACCAACAACGTAAAAATAAAACATGTATGAATTGAATGTAATTCTTCAACAAAGTACGGCTTAATAAGAATGGTTGAAAATATATTCTTTCGAAGTAAACAATAAAATACGACTTACTTTCGATAGAATTAATTCCCTCGATCTCTACGATATAAATAGTAACAATGTCATATTTGATTCTTACAGACCACTTTTATTTATTCGCTTTGTTTTATCCCTTAGAATAGTTGCAACTGTTGTCAAAATTGCCCTTATTGGTCTAAACGTATATATAAACCATAGATACTATTACAAAACCCTGAAATACACATACAAAACTCACAATAATTGCACATAAGTGGGTATGTATTCATTGAGTGTGGCTATATGTCGATACCTAGATTTCCATGATGCGTACTTCAGAAATGTATCATTTACCCCAAAATATGTATTTAGCTATCATTTGATAAAAGGTGACCATTTAACCGTTCCGATTTGTATAAACTACTATAAAAACAGAGGAAAATACAATGTAGATCCATGTACAAATATAGTAGTATAATATGAATAGTATAAAACATACATTCAATTACTTTATGAAGACCGCATACTTGATGATACCATATTTGTGTTTTATATTCAATGGTACGTATTAACATCATGTTATCGAATGGAATTCTCTAAATAAAGCAAATACAAAACTTTACAGAGTATCTGCAAATATTTCATTTCAAATTTGTGCTAAATGTCAGCGACAGTTCCTCATGCAAGATAATTCATTCTTTCTCACAATGAAGATATTGTTGTAAATCAAAGTTTTCTTTTAAGGAATATATAACTTTACGTGTCAAAAGCACGATAGAAAAGATTTATTTTCTATGAATCAGAATAAGTGGAATCAAGACAAGACATTTACATAAGGCACCGTCCGCAAAGTCAATATTTCTACAACTGTCTGAAAATAAATAATAAAAAAACTTTCGTATAATGCACAGAAAATGTTAAATACCAAGCATATATTCGGAAAAAAAAACTGAAAACGAAACACGTTACCAGTCATTCTCAAATGTATTGACTCGCCTTTCAATATAACGTTTTAAAAGAAGTTTGGATGAAATATAATCTGAAATCAAAATGCATTAAGAGCAGCATATCATTGGTATCCTGTAAATTCATTTTAGATCTTCAACTTGCGTTACAATAGAGAATTAGTCCAATTAACAATTGAAACAAATAAGAACAACATTTATTTTAGTCACAACAAAAAAAAAGGATGTGAAACACTAACCTCAAATAAAGGATGACAGTCCCATACAGAGTACTTAAAAGAAAAGGTTTCAACGCAATCAAGTCACAAATTATTTCAGAATTTCTTTTTCATACATCTCTTTCACATTAAACATGCTAGAACGGGCGAGGAAGTTTTATATAGGCTGCAATTCTACCAAATGTTTTTAACGAAAATTACTTAAGAAATAGATAATTTCATTATTATCTTGTGGAATGAACAAAATTTAATATGTATCATCCAATATGGAAAGTAATTCGAACATTCCAAACGAAATAGTACGTAAAAAAAATTGAATTTCCCTTCAACTAGATATTCCAGATTGTAGTTATTTATACCCTTTTCAAAGCACGTTGTTGATAATGATAATTGACTCCATTATTTTGATTAAAAGATATTCACAGTGGCATGAAATCTTAAATATTTGAAGATTTTAAGACAGTCTTTTTAAATCTATATTACCTAAGTTGAGCAGATGTGAATTTATTTTATATCCTTCCTGTAGATTCAATAGACTGTTTGGCAAGAATCGAGCTTTACAAAATTTGAAACGTCTTCAGAACTACAAGAAAAAGACTTATTGCTTTAAATTAACCCCTTATTAACTAATTTAGCCAAATAGAATTGAAGAAAAAAAAAATCAGCACCGGTTTTGAGGATTATTTTTGGCTGATATAACAAATAATTAAGAAAACGTTAGAAGGCATATAACAGTGAAGAATGAGAGGCTTAGAAGAACATTAATTTGATATCATTACCTATAATATAAAATGATGCAGTATTTTCTTTCATTGCCATGAATTATCGGTGATTCCTCTACAATCCTGTATAAAACAATCAAGACAAAATCGGAGCTATAAAGGTATATTTCAGAAATATGTGAAAATTCACTATATTGACGATGTTTGAGCAAACAAATTAAATATAAAGTATTGTTGCTTATATTCTTTTTATTCCAATCAATAAATTCGATAATGATACACTACCCACTTCTATATGAACTACAAAAAGAAGGATATAAAATTGTCGCCATTGAAATGCGAGGGCGGCGATGTACAACACTTAATTGCGTAACAATGTGTTTCTTTCTTTAAAGTGCATCTATAAAAGACATGGAGACTAAATAAATCAAAAGTAGGACTTAAAATGATTATAAATACAAAAGGTTTTCTTTAAAACAATACAAACACTAACTGAAATGAACATTTATTTTCCCCCGTATGAGCTGCCATAAGAGTTGTGCACAAGCAAGTAAAAAAGATGGGGAAAATGTGCTTGATCCAATTTTCAGAAAGAATATTGTTGAACTCATATTCAAAATGTGACATTTCCATCTATTTTCTGCACGAAATGAATTGAGAATTGCCCACTAATATTTCAATTATTCTACCAAAATAAATCAATGATCCTAACTAGAAGACATCAATAAAACTTTTAAAGTTAATTTCTTTTGAACGGATTGTCATTCCCCCTTCCAATCACTACAATTTGTTCAGCTGATTTATTTGAATTCATGGAGATAACACTCATTTCTGCGATGGGTTTTCCTTAAAGGCTCGTGAAACATTTGATTTTTTATCATAAAAATGGGCGATCGGGAGGTCAAAGGCTTTTGAACATGTTTAAGGCTGGGTATTTTAGTACGAGTGAAATTTTCTGAGAGGTTGCTGATCTACAGGAGAGGCAAATATATTAAATACTTATATAACACTGAACACCTATGCTCAGTTCCCATAAACTGCGTGGTTGTTTTGTCGGTGTCGACTTATCGCTACCAAGCTAAACATATCGCTGTAAAGTACCCTTCCGTTAAGCACCTCCTAACATAGTTGTATCAATAGAGATGCAGCTATGTTAGAAGGTGGTGGGCGTACTCGATCCAACCATATACCTACCATCAGGACAGTATTCTATGATCCGACGACCCAAGTGCATGTCTTCTATCTTGCTTGCGTGTGACATTTGGTAGTTGTAACAAATTCGGTATACCATCAATTATAGATTTTTGGTATGGATGTATAAGCACCACTTTTTTGTC
>BQKZ01008014.1:1721-27438 GCA_036244855.1 Temnopleurus reevesii | reverse complement strand
AAAAAAAGACGTGATGGAATAACTTTGTGTTCAATATGATTTGAATATTTATTGTTACGCAAATATTTTAGGTATTGCAGAATCCAGAAATAAGTTAAGCTATTAAATAAATAACTTTTTCGTGTTAATATGTCTATATTTCACAAATACAACATAAACATTCAATCTTTTGCTCTTCTCCCCCAAAAAGAAACGATGATAAAATAGGGGAGGGGAGGGGGAGTAGCACAAATGGCGCACGTCACTATACAATTTTTCTAACCTCGTGTTTGGAAAAAATGTGGATGGTTTATTCTAAATCTTCGTCAGAATTATGGCCACTCAATCTGAATGAAGAACAAATTAGGTTTACTAAAGTAGTCAACAAAACCATAGAAATACAGGGGGCTACTACGGGTCAGTTTATTCAAAGAAACCCGTATAAAGGACTATAACTGTGTTCCACTTTTGTATGTACTCATGGACAGTGGTCTATAGAAAATTTTATTTCTCTTTTGTCGGGGCCTCGCAGGGGGGGAGGTGGCTTAGAAATGCAGGCTATAATATAATGAGGGGCAAATTAACCAAACGGTGGAAAATCTTGGTGAAAAGGAGTGAGGATTTATTCTTGATAGCTGGCATGTTTATTTTCAAATATATATATGTCTAAAGTGGGCTAAATCTACCAACCATGCAGTGGAACTTATAGGCAAGTTTAATATTTACCTTTCCACTTTTATTTTGTGAGAACTACATGATTTTATAGCATATCTATTATTCATTTTCAATTATATCATATCAGTTTTCATGTCTCCCTTTCCAAATCATTTAGAGAATTTTAGCGCTCGTGGAGCTTTGAAAAATGTGGGTTGTGCATTTATAGACTCAATTCTAACAATCAATAGATACGTTGATACATTGATACGTTTCTATAGCCCTGGGTTAAATCGCTATCATGCATACACATAATATAAGTGTGCATCGAAGTATATATGAACGCATCTTTAAGATGTCACTTTTTGCCATTTGAAAAATACAATATGTTGAGAAATTGGGAGACCATTACAGGTATATATCTGTTTCTTTTAGTCGATTGAACCTAAAGACTCGTATATACGTAGTATATAGCTTCACCATTTTAGATTATATTTTGAACATTTTC
This sequence comes from Temnopleurus reevesii, assembly GCA_036244855.1. Taxonomy (NCBI): domain Eukaryota; kingdom Metazoa; phylum Echinodermata; class Echinoidea; order Temnopleuroida; family Temnopleuridae; genus Temnopleurus; species Temnopleurus reevesii. The sequence continues at coordinate 26,297 of BQKZ01008014.1, read as the reverse complement.
AGAAAATATGTTACAGCCTATCCTTTACCTTGTGTCAGTAAGAAAATGTTCTCTTCAAAATTAATATTATCGTTATACAGCTCTTCAACCAGGCAGAACTTTCTATTCAAGTGGTTTCTTGAGGGAAGTGATATGTATAAAACAAACAAATAATTAAGAGAAATATATATATTTTAATCATTATAAAGTTTCCTTCCTTCTTTCGATTTCATACATCATACATCATACATCAATGCACACAATTTATTGATGAAAAGATTAGGTTTTCATTGACATGAAGTCAGAAATTGAGAGATGTGTAATATTTTTAAAGCTTACCTTCTACTGGAAATGATACTTCTATTAATCCGCTCATTTTCCGATCCGAATAGATATGAGATTGTTTCACAAATGCCTCCTTTAAGAGTTCCTTGTCACTAATCACAACCATCCTCGGTCCTGGCCACCCCAATCTCACCATGTAAACTCCCCCGTATCTCCGGGCTAGTTCCGTCAGGGCTCCTGCCCCATACTCCTTCCCCATTTTCGCTAATGTTGGTATATCTCCTAAAATTGGCCATGCCTGTGGACCGGGCGGTAGTCGTTCCCTCCACCGGCGCAGCCCGCGGGTGAACAACGACGAGTTACCTATCCCGCCCGCGGTGGATTTTCCCTGGCTCTGTTTGGTTGTTGGTCTTTGGTTTCGAAGCATGTAGGCGGCGAAAAGCATGAAAGTTGAGGAGAGTAGGACCGCTGAAGTAATTGAAGACGAAAGCAGGGCCAAGGCGCTGCTGCTAACTAGCTTTTCCAACATGTTCAAAAGGTGTTAATCAGCCCGGTCCCGCGTCCCAAGTCCGGTCGAAACTATCTACCAATCGCGAGACACGCCGAGTGTAATCTGATACTGCGAGTTTGAAGTCGTCACGTAAAATAAGCGCTGCACGCTGAGAGCAGAAAAATCCTCGGGCGTACAAGATAGCGAACACAGTTGAGCCAACGGGCGGTATGGTTGGGATGTTATCCAAACGAATTAAACAAGATAAAACTCGTTAACATATCAAGCTGGTTATGAAATGTTAAACTATTTTATCTCAGTGAGCGAAGCATGTACTCGGATATATAGAAGCAACTCTGCCTGCATCTCGTATTGCTTTGTGAGATATATATATCACAGAATGGTCCTTTTTCCGCGCTAATTCATCTCAATAGTTTTATCAGCTCGGTGGATGTGCGAACGGTGAGGTGCGGCCTGTCTCCCCCGCACCCGCTCGCCTGGTTTCCTTTCAAGCTCACGCTCGAATGCCCTCCTCCCTCGCGCTCCAATGAACATGTAAAGCGCTCTCCACTCTCCAAAACATCACCCCAAACCCATTCAATTTGCCTGTCATCATTTTTTCCTCTTTTTTGTGGGAAGAAATGAAAATGAAAAGAGAGGTGAGAGAGCGCCAATGAAGATGAAAAAAGGCCTGCTTAGTACAGCTTCACATGGCAATAACCCCGCAGGATAAAAAGACACCCCTTCATTATGATACCCCCTTTGCCGATAACATGTACCACCGCCATCAACAACAAAAGCGGACCTGGGATGAAGCGCAAACATTAACACAATACTCTATTTTTCGACATCGCCAGATAAATATATATTTGCCCCAGCTCTACCATTCATCAGCGCACGGAGCAATTGTAGAAAAAAGGAACTGGTAGTTGGAGGGGTCGCAACGGGCAAATATATTTTGTTAGACACGCATGATGATTAGAGGTGTGTAATGTATTTTAGGGTATATAGCTGATCTTTTTCTGTGGGTTGCAGTGATTCGAATATGGAAGGATGAAACATAAAAACCTGCCATTAGATGTGTAAAACTCTGATTCTACACTCTAAAAAAAAACAATCAAATTAAAAATGACTAGACGTGTCGCGAACTGGGGAGCCAACTGCATGATGAGCTAGTCATTATTAAATATTTCTAGTCAGAAATGACTAAAATTCAATCAAATTCAACTAGAGAAATAGTAACTTGCATCCGATAGTATTTAGTAATTATTGTCTCTAGTTTTAAGGGTGTGTTGGGAAGCGAGATCAGAGAGGTATAATGTGGAGTTGAGTGCTCTTTAGTACAATCTTCAGAACAAGGGTATGTGCAGATAAAGGTTCCTTCAGATCACAGAGTCCTCAACTCATTTTGAATCCTTATGTTTGTTACATGTATGTTAATGTATAATGTACATGATGCATCCATTGTAATTGATTGTATTTTTACTGCACGGCCCAATTGAAAAACAGCATGTGCTGACTGGGTTTTTAACCGTGTTTAAATAAATATATCAAATCAAATCAAATCAAACTAGACTAGGTTACGTACGGGTAATATGGTATAATAATGTTCGTATCTCTTTGGCATAACATATTTTGTGAGGTTTAGTGCTCTGTATAAGTCTATGCAGAGAGACGGTCCATGTATAATGTTCGTATCTCTATGGTTCATGTATCGTATTGTATTCATTCATTCAAAACTTACAATCAGTCAAAAGACTGCTTTTCAGCAAGTCCGTGCATATAAAAAACGAACAGGTATAAAATGTAAACAATAAGCCTAATAATTAATGTAAGATCAAAGTTATACACAATGAAAAACATGAAAACACACAAAAAAAGTTATTACACAGTTTAAAATCTTAACATGAAAATTACGTAAAAATTGCTAGTACTTATACACCTGAGAACGGCCCCTCCCTCCCCCCCCCCTTCCCCTGCGGCAAGTTAATGTTTAAAGATCAATTAAATTGAGTGCTTTGTTGAAAACAGAAATATTATTAATCTGACGAATATTGCACGGTAAACTATTAAAAATCTGTGTGTTCAGGGCAAGTATATGTGAGGAGGGAGGTGCCGACAGATCACAGGATCCTCAACTGGATTGGGAAATTTGAGCAGTTGGTTAGTAGAGCACACACACAGACGGAACATATCTGTTTGTCATGTTCTGGCACCATCTCTGGAAGTTCGGCCAAACAAAATTGAATGGACGCCTGAGACCGACCTAAAGTCTAAAATGGCCCGACGTGAACGGTTTTTCCTGCTTTTCACTCAAATTACAACAAATCATTGTAAAATTATATAGTAAAAGATGATAAATATGACCGGTCATATTGCATAACAAGTTGAATTCACACGCAACTCAAAAAATTAAACGCAAGTCCTAAATACGCGCTCCTGATTGGTTGAACATGTTGAACATGGAGTTGCGTTAAATTGTCTGACTTGCAACTTTTTATGCAATAGGGCCCTGAACAGTTATTCTCAGGGACGATTAAATATGAACATGTGAAACGAAACCTGAAAAGTCACTTTTAAAAAATCATTGAAAAATTATGGAAAAACATGAAAAGTATAACCTGAAAAGTCACTATCAGACATTCCTTGGGCTTTTTACTCCATTCCAAGTTTTTTTTGTACATGAATGCTATTGTAAAACATCGATGCTGTGGCAATTTTGAGGTAGTGGGTTAATCATAGGGCGCACAGACGGAACATATCTGTTTGTCATGTTCTGGCCCTATCTCTGGAAGCTATCTGCAAACTAAGCAATGTGACATTGAAATGACAAGCGCCAATCAAACTGTGAATGAGGAAAGAAATCAGACTGATTACGTATAAGGTCAAGAGGCAATCAGGTGGAGGTAGGTTAGTTGAGGACTGTGTGTTCTTAAAGGCCCCCCACCTCTGCATATTCTCTTGCACTGAACACAGGGACTGTATAGCACTCAACCACACAGAGTCCTTACATAACCCTCTGATCACAGAGGGTAATACCTCTATGCTCTGATCATGCTTACCTCTCTGATCGCTCCTCTATACATAATGTTAGTCTAAAATAGTTGAGAACTACGTGTTTTGATAGCACACACCTGTGCATATTCTCTTGCACCATCTAGGTTGCACTGAACACACATAAACTGCATAGCACTCATTATCATTTTTATTTTTCAAACACAATTTACACAATTCATGAGGAAAATAAGACTTAGAAGGGGATGAAAAGCTAAAGAGCATCTGAAAATGTATTTTTCAGGTCATATTTCGCATGTTTTTTTTATTGTGATATATGCAGAAATTCTCTGCATCCAGCGACAAATTTGTGATAGAACAATGGTCAGATTTACTGTTGAATTTTCTCTTCTTTCTGCTCATGCATCTCGTATATTTTTAGAGCACTACATCAAAAGTTATTGAACAAAAACACAATACGTGTTCTATTTTCATGAAAGTGTTAAATGAGAATATCGACTTCGTTTTTTTCATTTCCTATTTTCTTCCCGTTGGCCTTACGTGTGAACGACACTTTTAAGCGAAAATAGGTGCATTGACAGTGATATGCGCTATAAAATCTCTGTGCCTGGTTGTTCAGAGTCTTGTCTTTCAAACGAAGGGTCGTAGGTTTGAATCCCACTCATTACGTTAATTTCCTTCAGTAAAAAAAACATCCATATTGTGCTGCACTAAACCCAGGTGTGATGAATGGATACTCAACAGGAGATCCTTGAAATACCTGAGCGCTGGTGGCGGCGAGCTAAAGTCAGGCTAATGATAATGCAAAGTACCCTAAGCAATCTGTAGAGCGGATATAATTACTGTCACTATATTTTTCAATTTTACGGTTCCTGGTCTACACATTATGGTCTAACATCACTTCTTATATACACAAAACCATAACAATTTTGACCTATACTTAGTAAATAGATTGTAATATTCACTTGACAAAATAAATCTGAAATACATACCCAATACCGATCTACTCAGTTAAATATGGTAGAAGAATATCAATCTAAGTCAAATTGACTTACTTAAACCCATTATGTACATCGAAATTTAAGCGATGTTTTCTTTGGCAGTGATAAAACTATTGACTTATCATTATCCACGATCGTGCAAATATGACCACTGATAACCAAGTATTGTGGGCAGACTGAAGAGACAAATGAATTGGACAAAACATAAACTACATTCAAACCTTCACCAAAGCTTCATGGACACTACATAAACATGATAAAGAAGAAGCTTCTCTTTTTATTCACTGAACAGGTGCAAGCCTGCACTCGTCAAAATAAGAGGGAAGGAAATTTCGTTTGTGAGTTCTTGAATGGAGGTTGATTATTTTGTGCACATTGTTTGTCCCTCATATTCAAAACTATAACTAGGCTACATGGTACCAAAGTAGCTGCCTTGGATCCTACATGAAAATTGTTAGCTATTAAAAAATACATGACAAAGAAAAGGTAAGATATATAAGTGCTTTTTTTTACCCTCAACAGACCGAGCTACTAAAAATGGCTTGACCTGAACTTTTTCTAAACTTTGCACTTACCTCCCCCTCCCCCCCCCAAAAAAAGAGTAAAAACATAAATAAAACATGTGTAGATATGAATTACAATGTCAGTCAATTACTATAGACTTATAAAAATTACTATAGACTTGCTAGGCACCCATTCACCTCACCTGGGTTGAGTGCAGCACAATGACCTGGATTTATATATTTCTAGCTGAAGGAAATAAACGTCATCAGAGCCATGGTAGGTTTCGAACCGCGACCCTCTCCTTATACGGCGAGAGTCAGAACCAGGCAAGACATTCCCGTGCACAGAACCAAACCTGCGATTAAACGCAAGTCCTACAACCGTTTCCCTGAAAATACTTGAAATTGGAACTTAGTATACAAATAGTAACTTTTTAGGCCAGATGGCTCAAAAAGTGCAGTCGACCTTTTTCGATTTTGGCAAAAAAATAACATCCGTCCCAAAACCGGGAAATTGACGAAGGTTAGGAACGCTTATGTTTCTATTATGTTTGTCATTAAAACATAATTGTCTGCGAGACAGTCGGGGAGAGGCAACCATTAATTGACTGCCTGAAAATGGAAATTGAAAATGAGAATTGTCTGCTTTGAAAATGAAGCAGCTTTTTAACTCTAGAAACAAAAGAGTATTAAAGAAATTATCACGATTCTGTCAAATCATAATGGCCAGATTTTGATGTCTAGTTGTTACTTCAGTTATTTACATTGTATAAAGGTGTATATTAAAAAAAATAGTTTAAAATATTACTGCCACTGTTTGCCATAAACTTTGTTTTACTAAGTCACTTGTTCGATTGTTATTTTGTTAAAAATCTTATGCTGTTGTTTGCTTTAAGACGTGTGTATCTTGTATGTAGTATATGCTTTTTGTGTTATGTATACTTATGGCTTTGATTTGCCATAAATCATTTATACTTTTTGTTATATTCTTCCATGCCCCCTGGAGGGGCCGTACAAGAATAAAATTCATTGTCATTGTCATTGTCATTGTCGGGGAGAGGTAATCATTAGATAGGTAAAAAAAAACTGTTTAGATGCCCTCAAACGACCGCTCCTCTGAACATGGCCGGACCTGATTTTTTTTTCCTTTCCACCAAAATTGAAAAATCTCAGTAAAATCATCAATAAATATATGAATTATGAACTGGAAATATATTTTCAGATGCTCTTTGGCTTAATTTCATCACCTCTCGAATTGCCGTGTTGTCCTCACAAATCGAATTGAATTGTTTTTATTTTCATTTTCCACTTTCAATATTTACAAGATCTACAATGCTATTTACAAATTTCTATACAAATAATTACAAATTTATATATGAATTACTAATTACAGAGTAAAACACATAGAATTGATATCATACAAATTGTTCATATTGTATTTGAAAAATAAAACTTCCGACCGACTGACTGCTGACGGCTTTTTTTTTAATTGGAGGGCATTCAAATATTTTTTGTCACTAGACATAATTATAGCAGGTATGTTAGCTGGACCTATACAGCTGGAATTAGACTACCTGCTAAAAGTTGTTCTCTGTGTGATTTATTTGAAACACAGCTCTTTTGCAGACAATATTTGTCTTATATTCTCTTTCTTTTATATATTTCGTAAATAATAATAATAATAATCATAATAATGCGTCTTATTTACCCAGGGTAGCCGCTTCAGTTCTTCGAACTGTTCTCCCAGCAGGCCCTGCAATAACATAGAGCTATTATTAGTTTTAAATTTGCTGATTAGCCATTTTCAATAGCACAGGAAATAAAAAAAAAAATAGAGAAAGAACAACTAGGTTAATTAAAAGTGATAAATTGACTTATTGGTGAATTTTCTTGTCACATTTAGCATGACAATATTATTGAAATTATCATGATCATTGTTGTCGTTGCTAGTAACATTGTACTTCTAGTACCTCTTGTAGTAGTAGTAGTAGTAGTAGTAGTAGCAGCAGTAGTATTAGTATTAGTAATTTTAGTCGTAGTAGTAATCGTAAAAGTAATATTAGTAATAGCATTTTTCGTAGAAGTAATATTAGTAATAGCAGTTTTAGTAGCACTAGTAGTAGTAGTAGTAGTAGTAGTAGTAGTAGTTTTAGTAATAGTAGTAGTGGTTGTTGTAGTAGTATAGTAGTAGTAACCAGTATTAGTAGCAGAAGTAGTAATATTAGTATACAGTAGTAGAAGCGGAATTGGTAAACAACTTGGTAACTCGCACTTCCCCAATATTTATTTAGCTCGATAACTTATCATCCTTTTTCATTTTTTTTCCCTTTTTATCTTAAAATCCAGGCCCCTTTGTACGTTCCAATCTCGACCTTTCCAGATGCGAGCATAATTCAATAAAAACAACCAATTGGCTCTTTGCGTGTAGTCTGCCGGGATAATGCATAAAGCGAAATTGAATTATTTTTCTATGCGTAGCCTTGACATTGAGACTGAGTGAAGGTGACCTTGGAAAAAAGATTGGCATTTCGACGGGGAAAACAACATAAATGAATTCGTCGGTTGAAATGTTTTTTGTTCAGTCATGTGTGTTTATTATTTTAGTATTCATATAAAGACGGCTGACTTCGAGGGTTTTATTTGACTTTGATTCTTCTGAAAGCATGTCTGTCTTTCTATTTCTTAATACATGCAAACTTATTTCACCAAATCCTATATATTTTTACTGTCTACAAATCCATCGTACACACGTACAAACACACACACACATATATACATGTATATAAACGCAGAGGCACGCCCGCATAACGTACACGCACGCACACAGATGTGGACGCAGACCTAAGCTAGTATGCATACGTTCTCACGAATCGGGTCTCACAAAAAATACACACACACGTTGATCTATTCCAGTTGGGCGACCTTACACATACACACACACACATGCACACACACACACACACACACACACACACACACACACACATACACAGATCCCACGCATTTTATCTGACTCCTATCACCCTCTCATCCAAGCTGTCTAAATCAACAAGCAATTAATTGATAGGAACCGACTCTCACGCGTACACACACGCACACGAGCATGCATATACACATATACATACATGCATGCATACTTTTCCCTCCCAAATGCTCTCTCTCTCTCTCTCTCCCACTCCCCTCTCTATCTCTCTCAAACAGGCAAATAAACACACGCTTAATTGCATGCACATACTGCACCAACTCTTTCAAGTGCATACACACACACGCACACACACACAGATAGAGAGAGAGAGAGAGAGACCATCTCACCTTGTATACTATTCCTTTTTCTGTTTCGTACACACATACAAACACACATCCATTAACACACACTTTCCACCCTCCAACTCATCCACTCATTTTTACGGGTACACACACACACACACACACGCACATTTTCTATCTCTCTTTCTCTATCTCTTAACCCACTCACCCTTTCATCCTATCTGTCTTAATCAACAACACTTTAATATTGTAATACACACACATATACACATACACATACTCACCTCTCTCTCTCTCTCTCTCTCTATCTATCTCCCTTTCACACACACACATACACACACTTAACTACACAAACACTCAGATCCCTCCTTACCAAATCAACGGACAATACACTTTACAGGAACCTATTCTTCATACACACATATACACACACATACACTCTCTCTCTATCACACACAAACACACACACACACCCACACACACACACACACACACACACACACACACACACACTCTCTCTCTCTCTCTCTCTCTCTCTCTTTCTCTCTCCCTCTCTCACCCCACTCACCCTTCATCCCACCTGTCATGCAAACAGACAATGTACTTGACAGGAACCGGCGTCCTTTAGACCGGGGCGCGGGCAGTATCGATCACATATCGTTTACGTAGGATGACAGGTGAATTTTCGTATCAGTCCTGGGCGCCAAAATCATTCTCCCCAAGAGTGAGGGATGACAGTGTACCCTCGGCGGAACTATAGGAGGCAAAGGTCTAAAGCCCCGGTCACATAGGACCCCGGAAGCAACACGATTCACCCCGACTCTTTGTTAATTCACAGTTACCTGCCTCAGAACAAAGAGTCGGGGTGAATCGTGATGCTTCCGGGGTCCTATGTGACCGGGGCATTAGATTCAATAGAGAACTTAAACTTAGACGAAAATAAGTGAGAAATGTCAACAATGATTTTTATTCCCTTTACCTTCTTCAGACATTGGTGCAAAATGTAAGGGCTTCTTGAACATTTTACAAACATGGTCAAATGTTGCGTATTTCTGACATTGTTTACACACATTTAGAAATGAAGTGCAATTTGGGAACTTGTTTTCATATTCCGTCTTTTCATTAAACATGTCAAAGGTGCAATATTTGACAAAATTCTTTTAAAAATTCGACAGTTAGTTGTGGGAATCAAAAAGCGTTATGAAGGATCGCTTTATTCAAAGCCACACGCTATACCGACTGAGCTATATGTATCAAGTCTTACTAACCGATGGACATTATGACATCATAACTTTTGTTAGCCCCAAGCTGATAGTATGACTTATTTTACGGAATGTGTTGCTGTGTTTACCAGGTCTGGAGTAAATTGTTGCTATATTTATAATTAACATGAGTACCTCGTAATTTGCATATACACTGTGAACAAGATGGAAAATGGAAGTGAACAAAGTAGACATTTCTTCCACCTGCACGTGTAATCTGATCAAGATATGAGTAACATTTATGTTCTCTCAGCGGATAAATATGCAACATGAACATCGGCTCGGTGATGTTGTAAGATATCTCACAAACTAGTACATAAACACTGGGATTGCACCATCTAAACGAACTAATACCGTACGGCCCGACATAGCAACAAGTCCAACTCCATACATGCGCTTTTGAAATGTCCGTTAATTCTCTACATTATCAATTCAATGTATTATTTATATTATCTATTCATATTTTACCAGGGTAGCCCATTCAACAAAGTTCGGTCATATTTGGGGCCCTTGAACACATTACCATATATACAGTTAAAAGAGCCAAGTTAAATATAATATACAAATATGATAATATCGAAATACAACGTTGGAATTGTAAATGATAAAGATAAATTGTGAACATGGTTAATAAGGTCAAATTCCAACGCACAATATGATGGTTTCGCGAACTAACATACGAAATGTGTACGGTTGAAAGAAAGTTATCTACTTGTACACTCTCTCTCCATTTTCCATGCCCATAGTGAAAAATATGACAGTCTGTATACAGTTTGTCAAATTACGCATTTATGTGTCATACCGATGTCTGGCTGTCAAATGGCAAAGTAGACATCTTAACGACATGCTGTCTGCTTGCGAGCGAGAAGGTACGAAGTCGCTTTCCAATGTGATTGGAGTAATGACATTCTTGTGCTCAAAACGATCTTGTAACGATTCAACGGTAAATTGCCATCTCGTCCAATGTCATCTCGTCCAATGACCGTTTCGTCCATACGCGCTTCGTCCAACATTACTTCGCCTATAAACATTTCGTCCAATTGCCGCTTTTTCCAGTAACCAATTTGTCCAATATCCCGTTCGTCTAATAGCCATTTCGTCCAATAACCATATGGTTCATCTTCACTTTGTCTAATTGCCTATTCGTCCAATCATCATGTGGTTTAGTCCTACTTCGTCCAATTACCGCTTTGTATAGTGTCACTTTGTCCTATCATCAGGTTGTCCAGATTGGACGAAATGATGTTAGCCCAAATGGCTATTGGACGAATTGATTATTGGACCAAACTGTAATTGGACGACCTAATGTTAGACGAAGCGCGTTTGGACGAAACGGTCATTGGACGAGATGCCATTGGACGAGATGGGGATAAACTGATTCAACAGCCATTCTTTTTAATGAATGATATATTATCATGTGTATCAGAATTATTTTTAGACAAAATGATTAAACTAAAACTACCCTTTTTAACAAATTTTTGTCATCACGATAAACTGTTTTCATGTGTGAAAAACATACGAGATGCGATGACTGACCACAATCATGGCAATATCCTTACAAAAGTAACACATAAAAGGCAGTCAGGAGCCTCTCTTTCTTTCATCTTTGTCATCTCACCGACGCGAAGGGGAACGCATTTACTTTTTATTTGTTGTTATTTTTTGTTTGTGTGTATGGTTGTGTGTATGTGTGTGTGTGTGTGTGTGTGTGTGTGTGTGTGTGTTTGGATTCGACTGTGTTACAGATTTAAATATTGTAATAATTGCTTCATTATGAGTTATAACCTAATTGTGAAAAAAAAATAGTGAGATTATCCGTAAAGCCAAATAGAACGAAAATATTAAACCAATATTTATTCAAAGTGAATGCTCAAACAGATCTTTGTGTATATACAGAAAGCAAATGAAAAGCAAATAAAAACACCACATATTTATCATACATGTACAGTACAGATGGCTAGGCAAAATACTGGTAGTTTTTTTGTGCCTCTGCTGTTTGTCTTTTAAAGCAATAACTCATCAGTGTCCCCTTTTTCTATGAGTATATCAATACAGGGTGCTGAATCATTTTAATCCATGTGCATATTTTGTTCATCAAGCACGAGAAATAAGATAGAGGCATAATAAAATGGAAAAAATCTGATTTTCCTTTATTTTCCCAATACAAAATAAAATAGAGTTCAATTCAATTCAATTTCAATTTATTTCATTCAGATAAAAAGGTACATACATATAGGGTAAAAATATATAAAATATAAAAGAATGAGGAGACAGCTTGGAAGACAAGCGTCTTATTAGCTGCTGCCACCATATACAGAACATACAATATACAATATCAAAACAAAAAAACAAAGATGAATAACATATGAATAGTAGCGGTAAGAAAAAAAGTTATATCGATTTTTGTGGGTTATAAAAAGCTGTAATAGAATATTTCATTCTGTGTAACGCGTACTTGAAATATTTTATATGAATGTTAAAAAAAAACATTTCAGAGCAGGAAACAGTAGAATTTCGTCTTACAGTTGGATTGTCAATAATCACCACAGATCTAAAAAAAAAATTTTAAAAATCATAATCATAGATATGGGCAAACTGCTCATAGCTTTTTGCGTTTCTATTTTGTATTTTTATAGCAATAACAGATCAATCTCGTCTAGTTTCTCTATGGGTACATCTATATGCATTATATTTTACTTTGTGCATCTGTTCATCAACGAAGGGAGTTAATATATAATACACTGTAATAATAATATCTTTTTGTGATTCTAATGTATTTTTCCTATAAGAACAGAGTTATAGATTGTATTACAATGGGCCACAAGATAGTCATAATGGAAACAATTTTCTTGTGTAAACCCTAACATTCAACGAATCCATTTCTCGTGTGAATGTTTAAAAATATTTTCATTATTAGGAACATTTTAACAATCGGATTTTCCCACACCATAATTCTAAAAAAGATCCACAATCATAGATATTTGCAAACTGCTCATAGCTTTTTGTTCCACTGCTGTGTGTTTTTATAGCAATAACTCATCAATTTCATATGATTTTTCTATGGGTACACCTATATATACGGAATGCTGAATCATTTTTATATCCATGATGTGCATCTGTTCATCAACGGAGGGAGTTAAAAAAAAAGAAGAAAATAATAATATTTTGTTGTGATTCTGCTGTCCCCCCCCCCCAAAAAAAAAATGATCTTTCGCGTATATACCCTGCTGTAATAGAATATTCTACAATTCTGTTTAATAACACAGACTTGAAATGTTTTAAGACTTGTGAATGTTCAAAAAAACATTTCAGGGCAGGAAACATTAAAATTTCGTCTAACAGTTGGATTGTCAATAAATACTACAGATCTATGTTTTTTGTGCTTCTGTTGTGTGTTTTTATAGCAATAACTCATCAATCTCATTCATTTAATATAGGTACGTCTATATAGGGTGCTGAATCATTTTTATCCCTGTGCATCTGTTCATCAATGAGGGGAGTTAAAATAGAAGAGAAAAACTGCATTTGGAATGAATGGGCCGGGTTCGTCATCAAATTATCTTCGCTTCGTCAATTGTCATGATGAGGGAAGTGAAGGGTAGTCTGCAGGTTTCAGACGTTTTTGTGATATAGAAAACATGACCTACCTTGTTTCCAACGTAACCAAAAAGACATTACCAAGGTACACACTTAAGAATAAAGGTGTGACATTGGACCTTTAAAGGTGCAGACAAATGCAACACTATATAGGAGCGCTTTTGTAGGGGTATAAACTTGCACCATTTCGAGTGAATATCGACCAATAAAAATGTGATTTTGGACAATTTTGCAGAATTTTTTGTGATATCGAGAAAGTGCACCAACTTGTTTGGAGTCAAGAATATGTTAAACTCTCTCCTTTGTGTAATTTAATTACAAATATAATAACGGCCAGGTGACTACATAAAGAGTATACATAAAGAAACGGGCTACTTTAAAGAAAATGATATTGTCTTCCTTTCTAAATTGTTTTTAAAAAAATAGCTATGTATAAAGGCCTATAACTCTTTTAGCAACTGCCTTTGAATGAATGCAAGAAATTCCACCATGCATCACTCTGAGAGCTCTAGAAATATGTTTGGCAGTCTGAAAACCCAGCCTAAAGATACACGGCCAAGTGCACGGCCAAAGCTAGCAGGCGGGCCCAGAGAACCATGAAATCATTTTGCATAATAATAATGACCCTCGATGTAAAGCGAAAACTCCCGGCGAATCGAATCGACCATACAATGCTGTACACCTTCGAAACATGGGGCTTTGAGCGTACTCTGCGGCTATAGCCAGCCGTCCAGCCCTGGTTCGCTTATCCCCGCCGCCGCTGCCCGGAGTACGAGCGGATGCGATGTGCTATCATGCGTGAGGCCAATCGGACGCACCCGGCGAATACAAATTGTGACGTCAGCGCTAGCTCTTCATCTACTTCGGATGCACATGTACGTGCGGCAGTGACGTCACAATGACTAACGAAAATACACCTGTAATGCTTTTCTTTACATTGGGTTTTTCGCGTTGCTTGTTGGAGCCGAAAAAGCAATGATTAACGAAGCGTAAGATTAATTTTTGATTAATTAATCCTACATCAGTAGGCTCATTGAATGATGTTATATTGGAAGCCTATTATAAACAGTCCCAAACAAATAAAGAGCCAACTCCCACCAACAAATTTTGAGAGAAAAAAAACCCTCCAAATTTTATCATGGGTATGTGCACTCTATTTCATTGAAATGAAATTAAAGTGACATGCACCAACGATAAACAATGTTTAATCAAACTATCATTTCAAAATGATTGATCATTCTTATGATACCCACTGTTCAATAATTATTATTATTAATAATGACATTTACAGAATAAAATGACTTCACATTACAAATTGATATCCAAAATGAGAAATTTACATTAATCATATTATACTTTTACTCACTTAAACTGAGAGAGAGACGGGGAGAGAGAAAGATAGAGAGAGAGAGAGAGAGAGAGAGAGAGATCATACAGTTGTTATAAAAAATATATCACGTGTATGCGTGGGCTGTGTCAAAGGGCCCTGAATCTCAAAAATATTCCGCATTTCCGTTAGATCTTTACCAGGTAATGTGTCGAAATTTGACAATGGCGTCTAATGCTTAGAACTTTTACAAATGTGGTGGTATGCAAACAAAACAACCGCACCCTTTAGCTTCTCTTCTTATTCTATTGTAAAAGAAAAAGAAAAAGAAAAAAAGGAGGATCTAAGCATAATTTTGTTATGATATACATTGCTTTTATGTCAATAATACAGTCAAACGTACCCATTATTTTTTTTTTTAATATTATTTGCATTTTTTTTCGCAGGGCCACATAAAAGATTCAATTCCGCGGAATGGGCAATCAGTATGTTGAAATACCAAAAACACGATATAAACTATTTCCGAAAAATTAAGTCGAACGCAAATTCTATGCCCCTTTGTAATGCTATTGAAATCGGAACCGGCTTGTCATTGTTGTGTCCGCACAGTTGAAAAGACGGCTTACGGATCTGTTGTCTGCGTTCGACTTAACTTTTCGGAAATAGTTTATATCGTGTTCAAATCAACAAAATAAGAAATGTATAACCTTTTGTGCTTTATCTTGGTTATATAGGTTATATGTTTATACTTTGTTCATTTAATTATACTTTTGCTAGACTTTTTTTCATTTTATTAAGTGAAATTAATTATTCTCATTACTATCTTCGTTTCTCTCGCTATTTTTCCTTCATTGTGTTGCATAATGTTTATGGTAACATTTGTATTGTAAAATGTATAAGCGCGTATTAACATATTTAAAAAAAGGCGCCATAAAAATGAATATTGTATTTCTATTGTATAAAACTATAGGACAATATAATGATAGCGAATAAGCTCAGTTTTCAATCTTTCTAGCGTATCCAATGCCCATTGGAAGTGGTCAGAGTGACCATCCAAGCGTAATGACCATTTCCAGACAGTGGTCAAACCCTAAACAAAGACCATCAATCGTCGAAGATAACTGGACAGTGGTCATCCCATTCATCCCACTGACCACCACCCATTCAATGTCCAGTCAAAATAGCTACGAGTTATGATAATACAATGCTGGAGCAATTTTCATTTTTGATGTGGAATTTTTCATTTTTTTTTCAAGGCCACCCATGCGTCATCTAATGAAATAGATTAGAGTTTAGACTCCAAAATCAGTCGTTTTGTGCATTTTAAAATTTGAAACTTTCAAATGGTTCTGGGTGAGCACAATGTTTAATTTTCATATGTCGTTTCTTACATAATTTATCATCCTTGAATCACTTAAATTTATTTCCTCATTCTTCCTTTTCTATCTCCTTTCAGTCCTATACCAGATTTGTTTTTAAAAATGTGTTTATATTGTTTAACCTTTCTATTTTCACAGTTTGTCTCTGTTGGTCTTTCTTTCTTTCATCTTCATCCCTTTCTATATTATGCATTCAAATTGTTATTTCTACAAGATTAATTCAGCTTATAAACAAGTCTTTTAGTGGGTCTCTCCCATTATACAAAATATAAATTTTATGCTATATTTCACTCTCATGACAGATTTTACACTTACGTATAATTTTAAAAGCAATTTGTGTTGGATGATGCTCGAATAATATGTATCTGTCTTTAAAAAATGTGTGTGCATTTATTTTCAGATTATTATATATATTTTATATTTATATTTATATATATTTTTTATTATATATAAATAAGAATGAAATGAAACAAAATGAACTGTCTTCTAGAATTGGGTACATGATGATTTTGTCAGATATATACCCTGCTCATTTCATGAATGATTTGCTAAGCATCGTCAACCGTTGTGAATGAGCGTGTGTGTGTGCGTCTGTGGGTATGCATTATGTGTGTTTGTGTTTCTGTGTGTGCGTGTGTGTTGCTATTACAAGCAAATGCGTCCATTGAATATTCATCAATAAATGTGTCTTAAAATTCACTGAAATTATTGACTTAATTATCTCATTTATTTCTGATTATTATCATTATTTCAATTTTAGGGGGAGGGGCACACAAAATCCTTACACTAGACTAAACAGATTATTGAAACTCACCCAAGCTTCATGGGAGTTATGTTGCCAAGTTGTGCTCAGAGGGGCAAAAGGTAATCTTTGGTTGAGTAGTGTAGTCCCTATGTGTTCAGCGCATGGATATGTGCAGAGGTAGACCACAAAGCCCCAACTGGACATGGATTTATGGTGATAGATCTGTATAATCAGATTTCATTCATCCTTTCTGTTGGCTTACATTGACTTTGATTTGGTTATGACGTGGTGTGCTAGATTTCAACACCCATTCTCTAAATCACATTATCGAATCAACCCAAACTGCCGTGCACTGAGGTCAAAATTCAAAATGTCTTCCCAGTCATTTTGTGTGAGGCCGTGTTGGGTACACTGCAAAAACGCTGGTGTTAAATTTAACACCAACCGGAATCTATATCGTACAACACCAGAAAAGTTTAAAAAATAACATCAGTTCGGAATCAAATCAATGTATTTAAACACCTTTCTGGTGTTGTTCAAGGCCTTAAACAACACCAGTTGGAATTGAAATATATCAAATGGATTCCACACTGGTGTTATTTTAACACCTTTCTGGTGTTGTCATCTATAGATTCCGGTTGGTGTTAAATTTAACACCAGCGTGTTTGCAGTGTATCTGGATGGTGGATTTCAAGTTCATTTTCCCTAATATCCCCTTTGACTGCTTTTGACAATGAAACAAATTCATTTTCATCTTTCCACATCGAATATTAATGAATACTTAGTTTGTTTTTCCCTCTTGTTTGTTATCTTTCGACCAGGAGCCAATTGCACGCAATGCTCTTAGCTATTCTCTTCTTGTTAGAACATCTTAACTTCTTGTGTCACCCTCTTAAAGCCCATGTATAGTTTTGGTAAAGATTAAAGAAATGTGAATTTTGGGGATATATACCATGACATATAGTTTCTATACACGTTTCAAGATCATAGCATATTTTTCTACGAGCGAATTCTTTTGAAAATTTGAATTTGACCGTTAAATCGTATTTAGCGCCCTCTCTTGGTTATAACAATATTTTGCTTCTTATCGGGCATATAGAAAATTATTTCCAAGATTTTATTAAAGCATGCTAAAAAGGAATACATAAAGAATAAATTCTGAAATTTTTATCCAATTCTGTTCATGAGAAGCTGTCCTTTATCAAGAAAGAAAATATTGAATTCGCGTCGGGGGCTACGACGCTAAAATATTTTCCACACTTTAGGTTATAACT
The DNA here is from genome assembly GCA_036244855.1 of Temnopleurus reevesii. Lineage (NCBI taxonomy): Eukaryota > Metazoa > Echinodermata > Echinoidea > Temnopleuroida > Temnopleuridae > Temnopleurus > Temnopleurus reevesii. The sequence continues at coordinate 8,173 of BQKZ01008014.1, read as the reverse complement.
TTTCCAAAACTTGTTAATTTTTCGTACAATCTTTTGTACAACATGTTCATGATATCATGTTTCTTTTTAAGTAGATTTGAAGACAAAATTTGGCGATAAAAATATTCGCTTTTACCAAAACTATACTTGGGCTTTAACATAGCCACTAAGGTTGATATTTCTGCATGTATGTTAGGAGGATGGCACAGTCAAAAAAATTAAGACGAGCAGGAAGAAGATAACCATAGAGGTATATAGCCGTACCTCTATGAAGATAACTTAGATCATTACGTGCAATTGGACCAAGGGATATGGGCATGTGCATTTTCTTGGTCTAGAATACAAAGCTCTCCATATTATGAGATATACGAATTAAAAACGATAAAAGAAAAAAAGAGTAAAGAATGAACAATGTCATAGAGAAAATGATGAACGAGTAATTCGACAATAGGAAATGAGAGAAACAGATAAAGTGGGAGAGAGGGAGAGAGAGGGGGGAGAGAGAGTGGGGGAGATGGAGAGAGAGAGAGGGGGGAGAGGGGAGAGAGAGAGAGAGAGAGAGAGAGAGAGAGAGAGAGAGAGAGAGAGAGAGAGGAGGAGAGGGGAGAGAGACAGAGAGGGGGAAAGAGAAATCGAAGATAAAAGAAAACTCCCATAGGGTATTTGCATTAGCTTTATAGCTCAAGAACATTTGTGAAAATCATACAGAATAAACAGAACAAACAAAGAGATAATTTTTATCATTGCAGATCATTTCGTGCAATTAGACCCAGATGTGCATGTGTATTTTCTTGGTTTGGAATACAAGATTCTCCATATCATGAGATATTTTTTTCTTTTAAAAAAGATAAAAGAAAAAAGAGTAAAGAATGAACAATGTCATAGAGAAAATGATGAACGAGTAATTCGACAATAGGAAATGAGAGAAACAGGGAGAGTGGGAGAGAGGGAGAGAGAGAGGGGGAGAGAGAGTGGGGGAGATGGAGAGAGAGAGAGAGAGAGAGAGAGGGAGAGGGAGAGAGGAGGAGAGGGGAGAGAGATATAGAGGGGGAAAGAGAAATCGGAGATAAAAGAAAACTCCCACAGGGTATTCGCATCAGCTTTATAGTTCAAAAACATTTGTGGAAATCATACAGAATAAACAAAACAAACAAAGAGATAATTTTTATTATTGGAGACCACGTCAATGACCCCTAGCAAAAGAATGAAACCTCAAATTCCCTTTTCCATGACCCGCCTTTCAACAAAACCTTAAGGCCGACTCACACCTTTGCGGTTTTAGCCTGCGTTGACCAATATTTTTTTAAATAAAAAACGCTCTCTAGACGCACAAAGACGCAGGTCATACGGTGGACTGACGCTCGGCGTACGCTCCTTTACCGCAAGCCTAACGTCAGTCCACCGTCTGATGATGTTCGCTCGGGGAGCGTTTTTTAGTTTTAGTAACGCTGGGCAGACGCAGACTAAAAACGCAAGTGTGTGAGTCGGTCTTTCCCTGGACGCACAGCGTACGCAGATCAGACGGTAGACCTGCGTTCGCCCAACGCTGCATGATCGCAAACCGAACGTCAGTCCACCGTCTGATCAGAGTATACGGTATTGCGCGCTCGGGGAAAGTTTTTCAAAAACGCTGGGCCGACGCAGTCTAAATACACAAAGATGTGAATCGGCCTTTCAGTTCCTTTACCACGGCCAGCCTTTCAACAAAACATAACGAGGATAGTGACCTTAGTCTGCATTGTCATTAATATTTATCTGATTTCTATAATTCCTTTTCAAATGGACATTCCTAAAATTTGATTTTTGTTCCCCTCAAATTTGTAGCCTAGTTCCTTTGCATCAACCACAAGTTTATTGTTGTTACAACCATAGAACCATGCTTGGCTTACTCTGGCCAAAATTGTTTTTTTTTATGTCCAACGAGTGCCAATTTTTGAAATATGGGCGGTTGGATTGTTCATCTAGATTCATTCATTTTTTTCCTCCAAATATCAAACTTATAATGTATAAAGAAATTAGTCAACACATTCAAACATCCCTTACTTTCTTATTCTGTTCGTCTGATTTTTTTCTCTCTTTTTGTTTTTGCTCTTGTTAAAGAAATATAATTTTGGGGCAGAATTCGTTTTTTAGAAGACTTGAAGGTATGAAAGCAAAAGTAGAAAAAATGTGCTAATTTACCAAACATTTTGCTGAAAGTCAGTATAAACGTAAGTTTAGAAAAAAAATTTGCGAAAATCAAAAATTATGAAACTAAGAAAGATACTAAATCATAACTGGCGTTCCCACCTCATGGGGGGGGGGCAATGACCAGACCTTGTTATTATATTTTTTATATCATTGTTATCTTCTATTCCCTTTACAAATCAATTTCTTTTTTCAAACGTGCGGCCTAGTTCAATTGATTAAGTTCAAGTCATGCATATCGAGAAAAGTATCAAATAATTCAATAGCTGGGATTACAACACAAGGAAACTGCCTATCAAAAGGAGGGGAAAACGGGGAGGAAGAGAAGAGGAATAATGCTTGTAGATAAGAATAATATATAAGAGTACCGCGAAAGTTCAGTCCCTTGGTTCCAAAGAAATGCACCCTCTTTAAAGACATTGTTCAACATTTGGATTCGTTTAAAAACTTTTCAACTGGCATATTCTAAATGCTACCTAAACATGCTAAATGGTTGATGGTGTATACACACAAACTAAGCTGTGAAAATATTAGGTTTTAAAATCAACGTTGGTGCTTAAAAAGCAGTAAAATAAAAAAGATGTCACCTAAATTATGCACACTTCATGCATTTTTCAGTAATAATGCGACAGTGAATGCTGTATTAGATTTTCATAGATATCTTGATAGTGCCTGTGTAATCTCCTTTTTTTTTTTTTTTTAATTCTTTGGGGTTTTTTTGTCATCAATCTGAATGTAACAACAAAGATCATGTACACCTTAATTTGAGAATTTTTGAAATAACAAAATCTTAATGTAGGAAAATTTCATTAACCTGTTAAGCCCCGGTCACATAGGACCCCGGAAGCAACACGATTCACCCCGACTCGTTGTTCTGCGGCAGTTAACTGTGAATTAACAAAGAGTCGGGGTAAATCGTGTTGCTTCCGGGGTCCTATGTGACTAGGGCTTTACAAAACTTTCTATCATAGCACAAATTCATAAGTAGCTCATACATTTACAAGTTTCAAACCCGTTTGTGAGAGAATGTCTGAGTAGAAATACCCCTACATATTTCCACATGATAGGAAAAATGAAATGATCTGTCGATTCGTTTTAATGTTTCCATAATAACGTTGATTATTGATGAGTTATTTTTCTTTTCTTATCGCACCATCTGGGAGTATGGCTAGAAAATCGTTGGTGTGAGAGAGTTCTATTTGAGAATATTTCCACAAATTACATTCTTGTCAGCTACCCATTCACCTCACCTGGGTTGAGTGCAGCACTATGTATTTTTTTTTTTTTTTTTTTTGCTGGAGGAAATTAACATCATGAGTGGGACTAGAACCACGATCCTCTGGTTGAAAGGCGCGAATCAGAACCACTATGTCACGGTAAAAGTTAATTTCAATAATGGTCCTAACTTTTTTTAGTAGTGGACTTGCATTTTATCTGAGCCCCAGCTGCTTTTCCGACTCGCTTGACACGCGCAATGATTGACGAGCGACACAGGACTATTTGCTCGCTATCGTGGTATATTTAGTTTCCCCCATCGATCTCGCTCTATTGTTGTACTTGAAACTCGAACTTTAGTTCGTACTGCCTACCTAATTATGACGTCACAGGGTCATGGCTAATTCTTTGAACACTGTTGGACGAGACACGCATGCCCCGATCGTAATTTGCTCGCAAGCAAGTTAGACTAATTTAACTGTAAAGATACATGTATATCCCTTTCCCTATTATCAATCATTCTACGAAAAGGCCCAGTTATATTTTGTTCAATATCCCACGCATATAATCCCCTCAATAGGGCTATTTTCCGAAAAAGAAATTTGGAAACGCACCATGAATGATATTTGTAATATTGGAATAGTTTTCACTATATCAGTCTTGTTCAATTGTGATATATGTAAATATAAACCATTTCGTTCTGCCGACATAATGATGACGTCATAATGGCTAATTCCATGAACAAGATATGCAAGCTCCCGATTGTAGCTTGCAAAGAATGCTTCACATAAATCATATAAATCTAAATAGAAAGATTCTGTACATGTAGACCCTTCTCCATGTCATCAATAATATTCTTTGAAATATTAAAATTAAAGGCAAGCAGGCCCAATTGTGACGTCATGGGATTATGACAATTCCTTGAACAAGACAATTATCCGTACGTCATATGCTCGGATGTAGTTTAGAATGCTACAAGTAAGTGAAACTAATTAAACTCGATTGATACATGCAAATACTTCTCCATTATTATAAATCATTCTTCGAGATTAAAGCCTCATAGTCTCTCTTTAAACATAGGTCCAGGATCAGTAAAGATTGCTTAAAATGGGTCAAGCATATACCCTTAGCATGCATGCTTTTCTGAAATATAAATATGGATGCATTAATTCAATTACACTCTTGGAATAGTTTTCAATGATCAGTCTTGTTCAATTTGTCTATCTAAAACTATAAAGCATTCCCTCCGTATTACTGGTATTGGCTACTGAATTATGAAGTCAACAATTTTGGCGCCTTTTACCTAAAATATGGCCCCTTCCGCCTATGATCACTCATTCTTCGAAATACGACCGTGCACAATCATGACAATTATAGTCCATACGCATCATTTTTTATTACCAACATGACCAACTGAATATTATTCCCACTTTATTTGCGGAATATGTAAATTATTCAACGCGAAACTAGAAGGTATTTCATTCTTCCTCATCATGGAGTCTTTCTAAACGTTCTTTTTCTCATGCTGGCCCAACCCTCTGGAACACGCTCCCACCAATCATCAGCATATTGCACTTGTGCCGATAAATTTAAACAGTTACCTTTTCAATGCCTCTTACTCATAACTCCAACTCAAGCAGCATTCTCTCTGCCTTTCTACCTTCAAGCTTTCTTTCCAATCGCATCTACTATTATATTATGATTATGGAGTCGTAGTTTTTCCAACTTTTGAACAATCATCAAAGCTTATTTCAAGATGATAAAAAGAATTCTACTAATCCAGCTCGGGGAATATTATTCTCCCTATTGTTAATTATTCTTCGAAAAAGACAAAGTAATATTATAATTCAAGCAAAGTTACAAATATAACCTATCCGTTGGTGAACAATGCATACATCTATACAAAAGATCCTAAACGTTTTCACATAATTTCTTTTAAGCCAAAAATACGTCCGATATCTCTTTCAATTTGTTGGAAAATACATGATAACAAAAATTCAATGGGAATAGTGAATCAAATTTGAATAAATAGAGCAAGAATACAAAATATATTTCTAAATTCAACGACTCTTCACAATAGTATCTACCTAATAGATATATCCAAAACGTATCCAAATAATTTGTTTTAAGCCCCAAAATACGTCCTATATATTAAAGTCATCAAAAAGTATAACAACAACTTTTGGTTGGAAATAGTGAATCAGATTTTTTTTTTAAATGAACAGAAATAGATAAAACAGGAATTTCTAATGGATTTCCAAAGATCCAAAGCGTTTTCACATATTTGGTTTTAAGCCCAAAATACGTCCCATACCTCTTTAATTTATTGGATATAAATGTTTCATAACAAGGATTGAGTGGGAATAGTGAATTGGGCTCGAATAAAGATATAAGGGTAAAACAGAATAGGAATACACAATGTATTGACAAAGTCAACGACTCTTTACAATGCTATCTACCTAATCAATCAAACGATTCATAATAGTGTTCTGTTCTTCTGTTAAACTAAGCATTAACAATCTGTATTCTTCAAAATATGATTGATTGAGATATATTTGCTTGAAGTATAAAGCAGGCCTATGCAAACTATTGTGTTGATTGCAAAGATCAATCATAAACAAACTTATACCAATCCTTTTTGTAAACAAAGTTAATTCATAGGCAGTTGTCCCCGCCGGGATCGAACATTTGTTTTTCAACCCTTCTTCTTTCTTTTGTTATTCTTTTTTAAAGGGAAGTTTCGGGTGCTACAAAATTTCAAAGAGGAAAAAATCTTTTAAAAAGAGGATACTTTTCACTTTTCATTCATACGTAATATGCTTCGCATTGGGATCACAACAAATACGACAACGTATTGATATCAAATGTATGATAAAACTATATATATGAGAAATTGATAAGGAAAACACCAATTGAAAAGGAAAACACTGCCGAATGTTAGATTGTTTTGTTTTTATTGTTACCAAAGTTTCGAAGTGTGGGGCAAAGAAAAAAAAAATACAATATCATATAGCCCATAACTCAGAGGGGAGGGGAGCAGGGGCACCAGGCATTCCTATCCAAGCATGGGC
>BQKZ01008013.1:0-20562 GCA_036244855.1 Temnopleurus reevesii | reverse complement strand
CCCCCCCCCCCCCCAAAGTTATTAGGAAGACAAAACTACACAACCGGGTAGATCTGCTAGTAGTGTATAATACCTCATGTAAATATTTTGGTACTATACTTAAAGGAGTATGATAAGAGTGTTCATATCCGACTATGCATCAAGTAAGATACATGCAACATTCTGGAATGAAGGACAATTCAATATGACTTGCTAATTTACACGTACAAGGCCTACAAAGAAAATACACTTATATGGGGTACGAATTCAATACCCATTGCGGGCATTGATCATTTTTGCCCATAACACCATATTTAGATGATGATCCCTCTTAATCAATGCTGGAAAATTTTAAATGAGAATAAAAAACCTAATGACTTTTCATGACTTATTTCAAATTTCATGACCATGAATTTCCAACAATTTTTACTCATTAGAATGCCAAAAGCCTTTGTGTGATTTTCAAAACGTAAAAAATAACAACTCGCTAAGTGTGAAAAGGTCTGAAATTCAGTGAATTCCCCAAAATTTATGTATTGGACTTTGCAGTATAAAATGGTTAACTAGCTTCTAAGCTTGTCAAAGAAATATTTCATTAGAAAAAAGAAAGAGCCTTCTGAGCAAAAGATACAAAAACATGAATGGTGCTGATTCCCTGTCGGCATGCAAGCTTTCATTCAACATCGTACATGCATGTACATCATTGACAAAACATGGGGAATTTTCCAGGGGAGAGTGATATTACGCTTTAGCATTATTAAAATCTTGTATCCTCTTCTGTCAGCATTATCCAATTTATCTCCTCGCGATTCCGAGCGGGAGAGAGAAGATTCATCCCCCGGCTATAGCATCAGAATATCTCCTGCTGACAAGATGGAGGCAGCTCTGTACACATGTTCTCTGCACTGTGCTTCAATCAGTATCCATCACTTTCCTTCCTTCTCATAAGACATGCACAATACTGAGCTGAAATTTTCGCGATGGTTTTATTTTCGCTAATTTCGCAATTATGGATGCGTGAATGTGTCCACTCTTATTTTGCACATTCATTTGTGTACAAACACTGTCAAAATATTGAAAATAACAACACATCAATGTGTCAAACTGGTCTGAAATTGCGAAAATATCTGTAAGCTAAAATATTGGCTTATATACAGTATACATCAAAGATCTGTAGATTTCGTATCTTAATTGTGCATTACTTTTCTAAGAACTCTAAACATCACACTTTCCTCAATATGGAGAGAACAAAATGTACGATTTTAACTTAGGACTCATTGAATGCGTTTACAAGCTCTCTTCTTCAACATCTCTTCCATCTGCTTTTTTCAATTTTTTGACAAGATATCCATTAGTATCTCATCTATACTCTCATCCATTTCTTCATATCCTTTCTTTCTCTCTTATCCACTCATAAATACATTGACCCTTACATCCAACTGCACATCTATATCCTTCCGCCTATTTGTTCGTTCGTTCGTTCGTTCGTTCGTTCGTTCGTTCGGTCGTTTGTTCGTTCGTTCGTTCGTTCATTCATTCATTCATTCATCCATCCATTTATTCATCCATCCATCAATTCATTCTTCCATTCATCCACCCATCCTTCCATCAATCAATATATTCATCATTCCATCCATCCATTCATTAATTTTCAATCCATCCTTTCATCCAATTATCCTCCTGTTTCCCTTGCACTCATCTCCCTCATCCTACATCTCCATTTTCAACACATTCAAATCTAGAATTTTCACCAATGCCTTACTCTTTTTATCATTCCTCCCTTTTTTTAAAAGATTCTTTCCCTAAAAATATAATACTCAGGAATCATCAAGGTATTCAAATATACAGTACCGAAGATGACATTGACAAGAAACCCACAGACAAAGATCCATGAATGAACGGAATGAAATCAAAACAATTTGGCTATTATAAAACCAAGGAATTATAATTCCTTGATTAAACCTTGGAGGAAGAAGATCAAACCAAGGGGCTACCATCATCTCATACCAAATTAGCTTTCACTGTACGTACATGTACATCGTCAAGCACACAGAGTGCATTGTCTTCAGCAATGAGCTCACTGCATGGGACCCCTCACACACAATTTTAATTTGGGGCTCATTGAATGCATTCTTTTTGTAAGACATGTACATTACAAGAAAAATTTGTAAATGTCTAATCTATATCTTCTTATTGTATTTCTTGTTTGATACACACAGATTTCATACTGGTGTCAATACTTCAGAATGTGTATCTTATCTACTTTTTTCAAAGGTGTCTAAATTTCATATATACAGTGTATGTCAATGTAGAGTATATATATGATTCTAATTCAGAGCTCACTTTTCCCTAATACTCAGGGATCATCAAGGCATTTAAACACACTATATAAAATATGACATCGACAAAAAATTCAGAAAAAAAAATCCATGAATGAACAGATTAATGAACTCAAAACAATTTGTCCATTCTATTATCAAACTAAGGAATTATAATTCCTTGATCAAACCAAGAGGCTTCTATCATCTCATACCAAATTAGCTTTCACTGTCCCTACATCGCCAGGCACACAGAGTGTATTGTCTTGAGCAATGTGCTCACTGGGACCCACATCACACAATTTTAATTTTGGGGCTCATCGAATGCATTCTTTTTGTAAGACATGTACATGTAAATTACAAGAAAAATCTGTAAATGTCTAATCTTAATCATCTTATTGTATTTATTGTTTAAGATGTAAAGATTTCATGCTTTCGTCAGTACTTCAGAATGTGTGTCTTATCTATTTCTTTTCAAACGTGTCTAGATTTCATTTACCGGTATATCAATAGGTAGTGTATATATGATTTTAATTTGGAGCTCACTTTTCCCTAAAAATATAATACTCAGGATCATCAAGGCATTTAAATACGCTATCAAAGATGACTTCAATACAAAAATCCATGAATGAACTAGATGAAATAAAAACAATTTGGGCATTCTATTATCATACCAAGAAGCTACCATCATCTCATACCAAATTAGCTTTCACTGTTCGTACATCGCTAGGCACACAGAGTGCATTGTCTTGAGCAATGTGCTCACTGGGATCCAGCACAGCAGAAGCAGCATGCATAATCAGGAAGCACAAATCAATGCTAGGGCAGGAGGGGCAGAAAATGTGACCCTTTATTCCAAAACCAGATAGAATTCTGTTGCAAGCAATCTTAGAAAAGGAGATGTACATGTAAGCTTTGATTAAAGCACATCGTAAACTTGCCCATTTTCAAATGGTGTTAATCTTTAGAATATTTAAATGTAAGCTTCATTTTACCTGTCATCACTATACAGGTGTGTAAAACAAAGGACAGTAGGATCATGGATCATTGGACCATACATGTATCTATTGTTCTCAGCTTTGATAGTGATAACATGTAGCTCGGAACTATGAATTGCATTGTATGCGTCTCCCTGAAAAAAAAAGTCTGAAAAAAAAGTCTTAAAATAAGTGGGTGAATTACATGTATGTCCACATCTACTGCAGATAACTAAAATGTCTGTTTATCTTGTCAAATATTTTTGCACGATCTAATTAATCAAATACTGGTTTCACACTAAGATATTATATAATAACAAGGCCAGCTGGTTTCTCAAAAAGCAATACATCATAACTCCATGTATATTTATGTACATGTAACTCTCATATTCAGCTTACAAAGTGTTCAAGGATGCTTTGGGTATTGTATCACTATAGCTTCAGCCAGAATACTACAGAATATATGTACATGTAGCACGTTATCATTTCAAGAAAAATTCCGTCGACCTTCCTCTTGAAAGTAGAATACAAATTTCTTATCTTTAAAAGTAAAATAATGCTACGTCTAGGATTATCTCATCCTTGATCTGGTACGAAGTACATGTATCATTTCATGAACATCTGATTTTATTCAAAAGTTGTATAAACACTGCAGTAGCTCTATGTAGGGGATCTGATGGTTCTACTGCTAGCTACTCATATCTGAATTTCTATTACGTTAATGGTTTACCCCAAGATTTTTTACAAAGTGTGTGCATCTGAAAACCAGTCACGTTTACGTAAATGATAACATTTCAGCTAGATATGCATTACCATCACATTTCCAATCATAGATATGGGCTTAACGATGTGTGACATTAAGAAGATTCATCACGTACATCAGTACGTGTAGATTCTATCGTAGAAGCGATTGCACCATCATCGTCACCTTAAGGTGTGAAAATGGGACAGAACGGGGCACGGAGGAGATGTGATCATCTGTCAAATATACTTTGCTGCAACAAGAAGGGCATCTTCATTGGTGGATGTTGTCAAAGGATTGTACATGTATGTAGTTTAATTCAGATAAATTCAGTAAAATCCTCAACTCACAAGAATCTCATAATGAATATCATCTAACAAGATCAATGTATCTGGTCAGATAGCCAGTATTTCAATTCAATAATTAAAATTGAAAACAAATTTAAGAGTTATTTTACCTACTATTTCATGTATGTGGATCATTATTTATGATCTTTGAATACTTTGCATTATGAGATCATTTTGCAGTAATTTCTATGTAACGTGAATGATAACATTTCAGCTTTTGAGGCATTACCATCTCATTTTCAATCATAAATATGGGCTTAACGACGTGTGACATTAAGAAGATTCATCACGTACATCAGTACGTGTAGATTCTATCGTAGAAGCGATTGCACCATCGCGGACACCTGCAGGTGTGAAAATGGGACAGACCGAGGCATACATGTAGAGGAGACGTGATCATCTGTCAAATATACTGAACTTTGCTGCAACAAGAAGGGTGTCTTCATTGGTGCATAATGTCAAAAGATCTACCGTACTTTAATATAGAGATAATCAGCGAAACTCACAAGAACTTCAAACATGTATATGTAAATATAATTGAGATATCCTTGATGATTTATAGTGTCTTTTTCCCCTTTTCCCATTTGTCCTGTAATAAAAATGTTCCCATCAAATTTGGCCTTACAATCTAAACAACAAAATTTAAACCCCCAAATCATTGAGCTGCTTTACTGTACCTCATTTCAAAACATAACAGAAATACATGTAGCTCCTGCCATTGTGACAAACTATTAACACAATGTGTATTTTTGACGCCTATGTTGTCTTTATGGATTAAAGTTGATCCAAGAGGTTCCATATATCAACTGTTAAAACTATCAGCTCTTGATATCAACATTTTTGGGGCTTAATGTTGATGCTTGATTCATGTCAAGATATGCTACTAAGGAGAGAAAGATCCATTAAAACTTTCTCCTCCACATCCATTAACATTGCTGAAGATGAGAGCCCATGACATGCCATTGGTCGGGCATTACACTGTAGCTAGTCTGCAAGCGCATACCCTAGGCTTTAGGTATGTGAATATGCAGAGCATGATACAGAGCCTGCAAACTTCAACTACAAGACTGACTGCATTGCTTCTTCCTCAGCTCACTTACACCAGAAATACTAGACAATGACTACAGATTCTGTACTACACTGTATGCAGTTGAGAACGTACATGTAGGAGAGTCTGTGCTTGTATACTAAACAGTAAGTGCCATATGTAAAGAAAAAACATCTAAAGAAAAAACAGGTCATGTTTGACCCGCCTTGACTTTCGCTACCAGGTTATGAAATTTTCTATGGGAAATGACATTTGTGACCATGCAGGATGCAAATTTCATGGCCCAGGACGAAACCTTATAGCGAACGGAACACAAAATTTGCATCCTAAGTTCGCAAAATTTATATTTCAAGTCCCTGGGTCATAAACTTTGTATCCTCTTCACAAACTAATAATAATAAAAATAATAATAATAATAATGTCTTATTTACCCAGGGTAGNATATTATACCTCAGCCTCAGGGCGTCCATACAATATATCACTTCCATGGATTGACATTTTATATGACATAATCCAGGAGAACTACATATAAATGTCATTTTTAATATAATTCTGGCATATGATGCGGGCAGTAATTATACTTGCATCAAGGTCCATAGTATCATTCAAATGTCAAGGCACACGTAGGACGGATATAATATAAGACGGGGAGTTTAAATGAATATCATCATGTCTTGATGGGATTTAAACGCATGTGATTCAATTGTCATAATCAATTGAATTGAATTGAATTGAATTAATTCACCAACAAATAAAACACATATGTACAATATATGAAATAGTACATGCATATCTTTACATTGTGACTAATACAATTATAGCTGGTAAATGGGGCCAGAAAATAGCACAAAATTGTGCTAGTCGAGCCTGGCCCCTTTATGAAAAGTTTAAAGAACTTTTGAAATTGCTTGCTTATAAAGTTATATGAAGATAATAAAAAGTATTTGTACAGGTACACTGTAATTTTACTAATGTATTTATCTAATTGCCGTATAGCAGATGGTTAGTACATTCAATTTAAAAATGAAATACTGTATAAGCCAATATTTTGGCGTACAGATATTTTCGCAATTTCTGACCAGTTTGACACATTGGCGTGTTGTTATTTTCACGTTTTTGAAAGTGTGTGTACACAAATAAATGTGCATCATATAGAGTGGAAATTTTTGTGAGGCCATTACCGCAAAATTAGCGAAAATAAAACCACCGCGAAAATTTCAGCTTATACAGTATCCACTTTTTCAAAAGATTTTTCCTTATACATAGACATGTAGTTTTAGGAAAGAATTTGTCATGAACTTTTTGCTATAGATGTCAACACTTTTAAATAAACATCCGGAATCGATCATTCTTTTCTAATTCATTTTTTTTCAATATGCCTGGCGCAGCTTTTAATAAGACTCGACTGATATTACTGATATATATGTACGTACGTGACTTGCGTACATGTGCATTTAAATGAATTAAATATTAGGCTACATGATTTAGAAAATCACATCAAAATGGTGCTCTGTTTAATCGAAATCAATCACGCGAGAGAGAAATGTCATGCTGAATCAATAATGGGAATTTAATAACAATAACTACACAGTTGGGTGTCACAAGCCTGCCACAGAGCTTCTATTTATTCAGGTACTGTCACTGATTTCTTCGCTAATTTTCTTGACCTTGTTTCTCTCGTTTTCTCTCTCCCTTTTTGAAGCTTATCTCACTATCTGTCCTACATGTACTGTATTTTTGTACATTAAATAAATTTTACAGTGTCCTACATGTACCTTTCCCACGATAATGCATGAGTTTTACATAGGCTTTGGTGGGACATGGTGGGAAACTGTAAACTTATTTCTGTCCATACGTAGGTCCATGATATCCTCTCCCATATTCCTAAGACACAACAGAAAACATTACAAAAAGTCTACACGCGACGGCGGACAAACACTTAATGAGGTATGATGTCATTTTTGTCATTAACATACAGCCAATAATAACCCGTTTCAGAGAGTGGATAATGAATATTCAATAACCTATCACGCATTGACCTCGCGCTCCAAAGGCATTTAACCTATCAGCGTGGCGTATTCCGGTGAGACTCAGGCTAAACTGACATGGCTTATGAATATTGAAAAGGTACCGATGGCGAAGTTTCACGAAATTCCTCCAAACATACGTACAAATACACGTGAGTATTTGCTACGATTCACTAGTTAGGTGCATTGTTAAAATACATACATCCTGGCAGTGAAACAGCCCTCCCAAAACTTTCTTCAGGCTCACAGTAAGTGGCGCGCCTCGTCAATGTAAAATTGCGTGTTGTAGTTGCGTTTTAGTGGAAAATGACACCAAATTTTCAACTCGAAAGGTACCGATGTACAATTTTCACAAAACTCTACAAATGAGGTATCTAGAGCAAGCTTGAAATCTAGATTTGTATGAAAACCAGGTGCATTTAAGCGAAAAGACATATTCTGGGAGATATGAGTTCGTAAAGTCGAGAGTCCGTGTATAAGTCCTATACCTGATTGTGCGCTCTGTGCGGTGCATTAAGAACGCTCGTTTCCTATGGAAGATGTCCGCGCACTTTTTGTAATGAACTCTTCCCTCTCCTGATTTTTCTCTCCTCTAGCTCTCTCTCTCCCTCTCTCTCTCTCTCTCTTTCTTCTATTTTCTTGTTTCTTGTTTATTCTTTCTTCTATTTTCTTATTTACTTTTTTCTGCATTCCCCCTGCTCTCTCTGCCACCCCCGCCACCCCCCTCCCTGCCACACACGAACCATCAGATTGCTAACATACAGCACATACATGTACTGCACATGTCCAATTCGCACATCACTATAAAGTATAATGTTCTATGTCTCCAATATTTTCTTATTGATTACCCAAATACTTTAGTTCACAATGTACATCAAAAGCAATTTTTCTCTTTCAAAATGTTTCTATATTATTTCAACCCTGGAGAAACAATTTTCTTTCAATCTGAAAGCAAAAAATATGCACATCACATCCATTCCCTGAGGCAAGCAGTATTGGATCATCATGCATTATTTTAATTAAATCTCCTTTGCAGAATGTATCGAGGAATACATTGTTATGATCATGTATTGGTAATATTAATATGAAAAAAATCACACCAGCGGGATATCAATAAATAAGAGGTACATGAACATGTAAAGCTACATGTACATGTCGTATCAATTTGGCTTGTATCAAAGTCCCTAAAAGGGGTTCAGAAATTTTGGCAAAGTTTTCTTTACACCAAATTCACACTTACCCAGTGGTAACCAACTGAATACCCAACAATTAAGTCCCAAGGAATATTAGTCTGATATGGCACTTGGACTGTATTCCTATCAATTCTTATTGTCCTGACCTTTTTTGACAAGGCTAGAAATAATATCTGGTGTGTAACCGACTGTTCACCATATAATACAGGTAGCTTTATATTTATAGTATTTTTTTCACTATATTTTCAAGCATCTCTTTTCACGTTTTTGGGGCGGTAGGCTATTGCATGAGTACAATAGCTCGCTATTCAGGTGTGTTCTTGCAAAACTGGATGTAAAGTATTTTCAAGTAAATAAATGAGCAAAATATTGATCCATGAAACATCCCAAGGTCAGTGTGTATGTGATTAAAGTTTGAATTAAAATATTATTTATATTTGCCCTTGAAAAAGTTTTTTCACTGCTCTGCTATTAAAGTGTTTTTTTTAAGTTAATCATAGGCATTCTATTAAAGAAAAAAAAATGAAAACACCTCTAATATAATCAATACCATGTTATTTATAAAACTGAAAGTGTATATTCAACTAAATCAAATAAATTATTTAATGTACCCTTTTAGAAGACTTTTAATTTTGAATAAAAATTCAATAATCCATGTGAACAATCCTTGACCCGGCGCTCGTTCAATTGGCAACACAGGGGTTCCATGTTAATTAACTTGATGATATTGACTTGGTGGTGTTTGTGTATTGGAATTCAAGAGTTAATCATTAAAACGATGCCATTAAAGTGCCAGAAAGTCAATAAGTGCCCCGATTACCAGTCAACGCTAATTTGCTAATGACTGGGGTGGAACTGTTACCGACGATTAATTCCTATTGGTAGCAGAAATGAAAACAGCAAAGTGTGCTCATATGAATGTGTATGGGGTGCATGGTAAATTATTGTACCATGCAGACCAGGGGGCAAAAACATAAAAGACGTATAATAAATTGAACATTTTATGTCTATGTTACATGTTTTGCCATATAATTTCCATAGATATTTATCATAAGTTCAATTACATCTTTTAAAAATATTACAGGCCCAATATATAATAAATATAATTTATACAGTTTGCAAGTTGAACTCATAATCTATTTGGTTAAATGCTATCAATATAAAGTTTATGATCATGGAAATGGCCCAAACATCCCCAGTCCAATGTAAATAGCTTTTATATGGAAATATTCTAATAACCTCATTGAATGAATAAAAAAATTTCAAACATTCACAATGTCCTTTTTTCAAGGAGTGTGCAGATGCCCATATGGCCAAACAAAATTACTTCGTTGCCCTCCGATGCCTTTTTTAGTGAAATAGCATTGGTCATTTGGTCGTAAAGATTTCTTTCTTTATCTTGTGCTATTTTTGGAGCACAATTCACACAATTCATGAACCAATGAATGAATGCCTGGAAAGACACTTCAAGATTAATTTCACATGTCTGCCTTTTATTTTACATTGTTTTTTTTTTTTTAAACTTTAGTGAAACGCAAAAACAAGTTCAGATAAGGCCATTTTCAAATGGTCGTTCGGTGGAAGGCAACCCTCATTTTTTGTAGGGGGGGGGACCTAAAATGACTTCCAGAAAGTTTAATTTCACATGTCTGCCTTTTATTTTACAATTGTTTCTTTTTTTTTTAAACTTTAGTGAAACGCAAAAACAAGTTCAGATAAGGCCATTTTCAAATGGTCGTTCGGTGGAAGGCAACCCTCATTTTTTGTTGGGGGGGGGGGACCTAAAATGACTTCCAGAAAGAATGGACTATGGGTTGCGGAAAATATTCCTGTGTAGCCTCTCAAGTGACATCATTGTCCAGATGGAATGCCTAATGACCATAAGCCCTGAACCATGATCCCATCACAAATCTTTTTCAAATCAGCAACACATTTTTGCCTATCCAATTTCAACCCATGGGATCGCCCTTGCGTAGAACCTCAGTTTCTTTTTCATTTTTTTTTGTAGCAAGCATGAGATGGGGATAATTTTTTTTCTACAACTTGAAAAATTTCAGGTGTTATCAAAAGAAAGGAAATTACAATAAAANAATTTCAGGTGTTATCAAAAGAAAGGAAATTACAATAAAAACAAGAGAGAACATTAGTTACTGCCACCGTTTCTATTCTTTCTACATTATACATGTAGCAATTCAATAGGCATCCCCTCCTACAAAAACTGTTTGGAAACCCTAGAATTATCGTTTTGAAAAAAATGTGTCGGTCGGTCAGAAATTTTTGTTTAAAATGATTTATTTGCTTTATTTTGGAACAGAATTCATGAAGAAAAAACTAATGGAGAGAAAAAATGACTCTTCAGTTTCTACTTGACACATTATAGGCTAATTGTTCGGTGACATAATTTTTTCCAATTTGAATGAAAAGCAAAATATAAAGATGCCTCTCACTAGTTTGTGTATCAAACCCGTTCAAGAAAAGAAACTAGTCATCTGACTATGATCATATTTCAAATCTTAATTCTTGTCAGAGGGGAGCACCATGGGAATGGGGGATTTGGCAGAAGATGGGGGGGGGGGGTGACAAATGAAAAACTGGGAGAGCTAGAGGTCAGGTAAAAACAGCTACATGTGAATATATTTTAGAATGGCCATATAACCTCTAGACACAACTTTTCCTGTTTATTTATTAGTAATTTTACAATGATTTTTTTTAATTTGTGTGAAAAGGAAAATAATAGAAGATTTTAATACGTTGGCCATTTTCGGAGGGTTGGTCAGTCTTTGGCATCGAAACATTTTTCTCTTGTCTCAGGATGAAATATAATTTTTAATCAGTTCTTTAGCTACACAACAATACACCTCTACAAATTACAATATCAATCTCCCTAGTTTATGTGTCAAACCTTCAAGGAAAGAAACTAGTCATCTGTCTATGATCATATTTCAAATCCTAATTCTTGTCAGAGGGGAGCACCATGGGAATGGGGGATTTGGCAGAAGAGGGGGGAGGGGGTGAAAAATGAAAAACTGGGAGAGCAAGAGGTCAGGTAATAACAGCTAAATTGGAATGTACTTTGGGGAATTCTTATAAATTGAATTTCTAGCATACAGAGATAGATCATTTATAACATAAGTGGCTGTGTGATACCCAAGCATAAAAACCGCATGCTCAAATTTTGTGATAACACCAGTGACAAAATGACTCTTTCACAAACCACAAATGTGGGCTACACATGCAAATTCAATTTTGAGAGTAGAAAGCATAATTATGTATCAATGGGAAAATCAAGTAAAAGAAGAAAGAAAATAAAATCACCATAGAATAACAACGTAAGGATTTCTTAATGCTAACAATGGTATTTTAAAATGATCCCTACAGTGTACATGTATACATGTTTTTATTTGCACATTTGCAAATTTGTGTGAAAGTCAAATGAGTAAAATGTCTAAAAAGCATTCATTAAATTCATATTCATAAAACAAGTATATTATACCTGTACAATCTTGAAAGCAAACATAAAGGGATACGAGTGCGATGTGAACAGTAAATGTAGTTTAAAAGGAGTTTGACTATGTACATGTACATGAATGCAGGTAGAAGAAAGACAGATTTCTCAAATATCTGAAACTGTAAATGCTACCTCCATCCCAAAAGTTCAAAATCATNTTATGTCCACATCTACTGCAGATAACTAAAATGTCTGTTTATCTTGTCAAATATTTTTGCACGATCTACTTAATCAAATACTGGTTTCACACTGAGATATAATAATATAAAGGCCAGCTAGTTTCTCAAAATGCAATACATCATAAGTCCATGTATATCTATGTACATGTAGCTCTCATATTCAGCTTACAAAGTGTTCAAGGAGGCTTTGGGTATTGTATCACTATAGCTTCAGCCAGAATACTACAGAATATATGTACATGTACATGAATGCAGGTAGAAGAAAGACAGATTTCTCAAATATCTGAAACTGTAAATGCTACCTCCATCCCAAAAGTTCAAAATCATTGCTAGTAACTGGTAGATTTATGAGTGAAAACGATCCCCTTCTCAACAAGCCTCTCAATCATCAAACTCCCTGAATCTCTTTCTCTCACTCTTGCTGCTAGTCTGAAATCTTTTCCCCTGGATTTGTGACAAACTAAACCATTTTAAAACAGTTGTTCAGTCATACATTGTACACTATTTGTAGAACAACATAATTAGGTTTTGGATTCCTCTTCTTCCTTCTCTTCTTTTTCTTCTTCCACAAATTTCACAGTCACAGAGTCTGAATCAGATACTAATGTGTAGTTTACATGTAAACTCCTCCATGAGATTCATAACGATAGAGTGGATGCAGTATCGAAATCCCAACTCTGGATTAGGCATCATGCACATTCCGAGAGACAAAGCCACGAGTCTGTGGCTACAGAGTACTAAGTAGTGGAACATTCACTACATCATGGATGTGAATGGGGTCTATGCTTGCAGAATACAGGGAGGGGAGGGTAGAGTGCCAGAGCCGCGAATGCAACTTGAGACGGCCCAGCGGTAGAGCTTTTATGTCAGAAGCAAGAAAGATATGAAGCCTTGTTCTAGGGTCACAATCAGTTAGAAATATGAATGAGGCATTGTCCGATTGAGGTTTGGTTTCCGGTGCAATATCCCTGGGTAGTGATGAACCGCAAACAAATATTTGTGACAGTTCAATGATCAATCTAGATTTCCATACACTGCAGTTCTCCTCTATCATTTTTATGGTTTTGAAATATATGTATTTTCTCTTTTCTAACAAAATCTTAAGTGATATATCTGGACCTCTTGGAAGAACAGAAGTATTTATTTTAATTCTTCTGAAAGGGCAATCCAGCCAATCTTATTATTTGCAAGTTATGTTTTTTTATTCACATGTAAATTTGCCAAATGTATTCTTATTTCGTATCATGTTGTATATTATATGTATTTTTAACGATTGGGAATAAAGTACCATACCATACCATATTGCACATGGATTAGAAGAAATAAAATATAGTCCCTTATACTCTAAAAGCTGAAATTTTCGCACATTTTGGAACAATGAATTTTCTAAAATTTTCAAATCATTAGAATGCCTATAGACTTGCGTACAATAATTTTCAAAGTGCAGGGTGATACAAGAATTTTTTGCACCACTTGGCCGACAGCACAGGTGGCTTCTCAAATTAATGACCCAAGCACAATTTCTATGCCTTTTTGGGCAAGTGACAATCTTATTTACTTGCCCAATGGTTCAATTTTGTTGCCCTGGGCATTCGGGCAAGTGGGCTTGTAGCGCCCTGTAGTGTAAAAATAAAAATTTGCTAATGTGTGAAAAGGGCTTAAATTCAGTAAATAATTTACCTGAATGCCAACTTTTCCTTCAAAACCAATTAGTTATCAGATATGTCTCTCTGTGACAGCTTTCTGATGTTGAGGTCTTTGATCTGACAAGGAATGTACAATTTATTATTTGTGAACATGACAGTAACATCGCCTTTATCATATAGTGAAGTTCCGTTCTTAAATGTAAATTTATGTCAACTTTCTTTGATGGGTATTTGTATTTGTAGCCAAATGTATGGTATTCTAAGGTACATCTCTGTACATTGTGTAATAAATAAGTTTTATTTAGCCCCCACCGCATACATGTATTATTGCGATTCATCTCCATAGAGATACTGTAGGTTCCTTGATTTAGAAAAATGAAACAAATAAACCCTACAGTTGTACGATCTAAAAAAATATAGGGCTGCTATAGGAACACACCAAAAAGTTGATACTTGACAAAGCATGTTGACTTTCATGTAGTGAAAATGAATGTTATGTAATCCTGAAGCAAATTGTTTCAATTTTTTTAAAGAATATGCCAGTTTTATCCGAATGCTGATTTGTAAATAAATCAGTGTAATTGTTGGTGCAAGTTTGTTTGTGGCATTGTATTACTGTAAAAGCCAACCTTTTTGTTAGAACTACAGGTACATACATGTAGGCCTACATGTAAATTTTAGCAAATTAATATTGTGTTTTGGTAAGTTCAGTCCACAATACATGTCCAAGCATAATAATGATTAATGTGACCACATTTGTGACACAGGGTTTTCTGAGCCAAAAGTTGGTAGCAATAACCGAGAAAACCTACAATGTACATTACAAAAAATGTATATCTTTATCTGATCTCAAAGGGTAAATCCATCTCATCAAAATTGTGTAGTTTCTTCTGGTTGAGGTACACTACATTTCGCTTCTCTACATATCTATGGTGTAAGAATTAGCCCCCCCCCCCAAAAAAAAAATTAATTAAAAACAAAATTTGATGATAAAGATGTAGGCCTACATACCCTCTGAAAATGGCATGACCATAACATTCTTTTTTATTTTCACTGAAATTAAAAGAGAAATAACCCTAGAATGAATCATAGGAAGACAAGAAAAATATAACCTGAAAAATAATTCTCAGTAAAATGATAAATAAGCATATGAAATGCAATGTAAAGCCAAAAAGTCATTTTCAAGTGTTATACGTTTATTATTTACTCTATTGTACAATCATAAGTCTGATTTTCTACATGAAATCTGTTTGAATATAAAATAAATAAACAAACCTTTTTGTGACCAGGCATCCAATTCAATTTTTCAAAATCTTCTTGGGCAATCATACAATTTTCGTTGGTCTTACAGAGAAGTTCCATAGCAGCTAGCGTACATTTTCTTTAAAGCAAAGAATAAGTACCCGACAGCATAGAAATTATATTAGAATCTATGCATTGGCCATTATAAATATTTAGGGCCTACTTTGTTTTTATAACAATGCATGTACACAGAGTTTACTTTATTTAGGGACATGTGTTCATAACCATGTAGATCAGCTAATGGCGAATCTGGGCACAACGTCGTCTTTGCAACAAGAAACAGAGTGTTTTCTTTGGTTGGGACTTTAATTTTCTGCCTCTTTCCTAAATCCTCCAAGTTCAAGTTGCAGGTCATGCCCGCTGTTTTGACAGAACCCAGAAAGAGAGAGAATCGCACCTACATCTCTGTCTGAAATTGTTCTCTTTTTTTGCACCTTGTTTCTTCTCAATCCACATCCTCAATGGCTCCCCTCTTCTCTCTCTCTCTCTCTCTCTCTCTCTCTCTCTCTCTCTCTCTCTCTATCTTTCTTTCTTTCTTGCACCTTGTTTCTTCTCATTCCACATCTTCGATGCCCCCCTTCTCTCTCTCTCTCTCTTTCTCTCTCTCTCTTTCTTTCTTGCACATTGTTTTTCTCATTCCACATCCTCGATGCCCCCCAATTCTCTCTCTCTCTCTCTCTTTCTTTCTTGCACCTTGTTTCTTCTCATTCCACATCCTCGATGCCCCCTTCTCTCTCTCTCTCCCTCCGTCTCTCTCCTTATCTCTCTCTCTCTCTCTGTTTCTCTCTCTGTTTCTCTCTCTGTTTCTCTCTCTCCGTCTTCACCAATACCTCCATCTTTCTCTTTTCATTTCACCCCATGTCCCTTCCTCACATCTCTCACTTTCTTGTGCCATAACATGTAGGCTATGTAATGGGTACGATGTATGTATCAAATGGAACAATTAATTAATATACATTAGTTATGTTCATATTGCAAACAATTTCAAGAAAATGATATGATCACCCCCCCCCCCCCCCCCCCCCCCCAATAAAGAAACAAATCTAACTCTTCATACAGTACACATAGACACACAAAAACTTTCAATCAATGTGCATACATGTATTCTAAACTTGATCTCATCTCCCATTCCCTCGCTTTCCCTTTCAAAGAGCCCCCCCCCCCCCTCTTTCCAACTTTTTGGCTTCTCTTTTCTTGTTAAATTCATATTTCAGTGTGGTAACCACATGCTGATTTTGCAATGGGAATGCCAACAAGCCCTGCTCTGAATGGGCCCTATTCTCACCCTTTTCTTCTTCTGGATAACACATTGGGACACTGAACGGGGAAAGGAAATAGATGAAGTAATATGATCTACTATTCAGATGCAAAATTTGTTTATTAATTGCACTAACTAAAAGTATTACACTGAATAACGTCTCTAAACAACATGTGTACACAGGTTTTATTATTTGAAAAAAAATTGAAATCATACTAATCCAAAATATTAGTTTCCTCATATTTCTTCATAATATTTCAAAGTTATATTTCCTTAAAATACTGTATAATATGGGTCTACTGTAAAATACATGACTTACATGTACTGTACATGCATAAGATTTTCAAGTGTTGAAAGGTTTAAAAAGAGAATTTTCAACGCAAGAATAGAAGATATTAATTTTACAAATGAAGAGCCTGCAACTGCATAATTACATGACCAAATGTTGCAAATTTGCATAAAAAATAGCTGTTCAAGTTTATTTTTTAATTATCCTTCAAATACATGTATTTATTATCTATCTTATGTTTGATTTGTTTTCAGACTTTTTCATCAGTTTGTCTGATATTTCTGTTCCATTCAAAACAAGATTTTTGCTACCTGGAGCCAGCCTTCAACTCTATGTTTCACTTGCCCAGAACTCCATTTAGTTTTGTCCTTGGTGTGTCTACCTGCACTATACCAATGATATTTGAACCATTCTAAATGAATATACCCCTCGATTCATTGTTTAGATAACATGCTGTTCGGTAGATTTAGAGTGAGAAATACAATGTATCTCTGATTCAAGTTTACTGCATGGTATCTAAAGTGCAGATACATAGCGTCTGGTGTAGACCTATGGTCTATGATATTGCTGTAAAAAAAAACTTAGTTATTCTTTTAATATTTGTTTGTATGAACTTCTTTATGAACTACATGTATGTGTATAATGTAGGCCAATGTGTACAGGAGATCGATTTAATTATGCTGATCTGGGCGGTGTTTCACCAAGATAAGAAAGACTCTAAGAACGACTTAACGCACGACTAGTATCATTTCTTGGGCTGAATGATCGAGAATCTTACGTGCATTACACTGGTTAACGTAGTCCAGTCTTTCTTAAACTTAAAGTCGTGCGTAACTGTAAAGAACGATTTGGTGAAACCCGGCCCAGGTTTTCATCCTCATTTGAATAGATGGACATCAGAAAATGAATTAATGATGCACTGTAGACATGGATGTACTGGTATTATCCATGCTGTAAATACATGTACATGTAAGCTCTATACATGTACATGTAGATAACTCACATTGTACAGAAATAAAGTTAAAGTGTCCCACAAGAATGCATATAGAGGTTTTGATGGGACACAATATACTGTAGAGCATTCTGAGGCGTTGCCGGATATGAAGAAATAAGGACCATAAATCACATTTCTCATGTATGTGGAGGCAAAGGTAAATTGTATAAGCTGAAATGAAGATATATAACTTTCTCTTATTTCAACGACAGGACTGGTGTAAAAGTCTTCTATTTCTGACAAAAATTTAATTAATTTGAAAAACATGGTACATTGAAGAAACATCCTCGGCTAAAATAAGGCCTCTACATCATGTAATAACAACGCTGAATCCCTACACAGTACGAAAACATAAATTTACATCTTTTATTCGCTCTGCGCACAATTTCAACACAATATTCTAGTCGGCTGTATTATGCAGGGTGGTCTTTGAGTGGCTAAATCATGCATGCACTGCAAATGTGCAGTCCGACGATAAACTCTCTCATAACTCTCTCATACCCTCTCACCGCAAAAAAAGCAATATCTTCTGGGGTCCCTGACTCCTTTTCATCCAGTAATTATTTCTAGCCCTTAAGCAGACCATTCATTACGTAGAAAGGACCCATAACAATGCCGAGACGGACCCATTCATATGCCCCCCTCTACAAAGGCACTCTTCAATGCTTCCCACTACAATTGAATCGTGTTGGTAAAAGAGCTCTGGATTTAAAAAGCAATGGGGGTTTCTTTTGTGAGGACAAGTCTTCGATGCAATCCCTTTCTCTCTGCTGTAATCACAAGGCTATCAAGCTTCATTTCTTTCCCTGCCTTCCTTCTCCCTCCTTAGCTTCATTTTACTCCTTCTTTCTTTCACTGAAATCTACATGTAAAGTCATTGCATATTAAAAAGCCTACATTGATGTTTTTAAAGCTGAAAAGTCTATAAACTCTGCAACATTTCTTGTATTTTCCATTTGGATAAACTCTCTTACACCTACACTTTATGGGTTTTGGCATGCATAATTTTGCAACACTCATCTTTGTTTTATTTCTCTGACAGGCCAACAAGGCAGATTTGAACTTTCCTTTCCGATTTATCTTTAATTTCTATCTGGGTACAATATGAAGGCCTATTTATCTGAGCTTTTCTCTCTCACTTTGCCTCTTTCTCTCTCTCTGTAGCCTACATGTACATGTACATGTATATGAATTTGAATATTACATTCTTCTGCCTCAAGATCCCATCTCTCTACCACTCTTCAAGATTCCATAATCACAACCTCCCTCCAGTCCTTCTCCCTTTTTCTCACTCTCTCTCCTTATGTACATCCTCACCCCTCTCTCTCTTTCTCTCTCCCTCCTTTCTTTCCATCTCCCTCTCTCCCATCCATCCCTGGCTGCAATTTTCTTACTCTCCTCCCAAAACAAGCGAACAAGGAAGCCCAGCGACTGGGATAAGAGCAATTACTGTAGGGGTAGATTGAATGCCTTCTACAGAATGGGCTCCCAACACAAGAAATTACATCCCTTTCAGACAGACTTGCCAGCATGTATGGTGTATGTATGCATTGTACAGGGGCAATCTCTCCGAGTTAGGTAATTTCAAATGAGCAGTATCGACATTTCAGGGATTTCATGGTGTTTAAAGGAAGAGGGCAGGAGAAACATAACTTGGTGATAATTGGAAATAAACATGTATAGGCCCTACATGCACAGTATCTGTATGTAGGCCTACATGTACATGTAAGCTACATAATAATGGGCCTTTGCTATCTCCATACAGTATGAAAGTCAGAATGAAAAAACGACAACATTGGGACAAAACAAAAAGATAAAAAGAGTGCCCTTTGGACAAAACAAAAACATCCTACATTTATATGTAGGCCTACATAGTCCTCCAGTAATTCCTCTCACCATTAAATGTGATGCTAAAAAGTCACAGTATTAAATGAACATGTAGCCCTACAATGTACATGTATGCCTGAATATTAAGAAGGACAATGTATAGGCCTACAGTGTAGGTAGGTCCCATCTCCTAGATCTAAACAAAAGATACATTGGGTTTTTCATACAGAATTTCAATCAAATGTTAATTTTAAGGCCAACACATTTTACTCCTTCCAACACCCAGGGTGCTACAAACTGTCGGGCAAGTAAATAAAATTGTCACTTGCCCGAAAGGGCAAGTAGCAGCTTTTTCTAGTTTTCATTTACATGTACTGTATGTAAAAATTGGCATCTATAGGCCATCAATTTGGGGCAAAGGAAATTTTGTTCTGACAAGTGATTTGAAAACTTGGTTGCCCGACTGGGCAATACAGTGTAGGTGAAAAAAATCTTGTAGCACCCTGGCATGTTCACATATTTCTAACCAAAAGATTAAAGCTGCATGAATGTGAAATTAATCATGTAGTTTAATATTGATTTCAAGGCCGGAACATACCTTTTTAAGATACATCTAATATGTAATATTGGTCAAACGAAAAGGTTTACAGTAACCGTGAGAACCAGGTCAATATGTTCAATATCTTCATATCACAAGCGAAAAACCATTTCACCGAAAGCTATTTTCAACCAAATAAAGATGTATGACGGGAGGAGATGGGACAAGGCATAGAGAACATCACTTATTCTATCAAAATAAAAAGCAATGACCTTTCCCTTTTTCATTCCATTTTGCTTTTATCCCTGGCATGTCATAAATTGAGGGCAATTCCTTGTCAGATTTTATTGGTATATTTTGGATTGGTTTAGAATCCATCACCATTAAATA